>JAQMYJ010000008.1:997881-1015915 GCA_030014305.1 Clarias laeviceps
CCATACAAACTTAAATAATTATTTTGATTGTGTAAAGCTGCTTTGCGACAATGACAATTGTTAAAAGCACTATACAAGTAAATTTTAATTGAATTGAATTGAATTGAATTGAATTAAAGGGAAATTAAATAAAACATACTTGCATACCTGCCTATCATCCAGCCTCAAATGGTGCTGCGGAAAAAACTGTTCAGATACTTAAACACTCACTCCTATAGGGTGTTTGCGAGAAACAGAGGAAGCAGATGTTTTCGCTTAAGCACAAACTGGCAAATTTCTTGATAATATATCGGAGAAGACCTCATACCGTAACAGGAAAAACACCAGCAGAACTGTTCCTTAAGCGTCAAATTCAAATAGATTTTTCACTTTTGAAGCCTGATCTAGCAAAGTCAGTTCAAGAATAACAGCAAAAACAAAAGAAATAGCATGACCAAGGAAGACGATTCATAAGATCCTTTGTCGAGGAAGAGCCAGTATGAGTCCGAAATTTCAGAGGAGGGCAGGAGAAATGGTTGAGTGCATCAGTGATTGAGCAAAAGGGTCCTCAATCTTATTTATATAAGATATAAATAACCTCAATATTATTTATTCATTTATGTATTTATTTATTTTCTTATTTCACTCTTGACTAATCGGGGCTTTTTGGGGGTCTTAACATGCTCAAAATCTAATGAAAATCACCAGCTGGGCCCTGGAAGTGGCATATGCCCTTCACAGCGCCCCCTGGATAACTCTTGTTGCATAGCTCATACACTAATGCACGTATACATGTAAACCCTGGCCGACATTTAGAACAGTTTTCGCGCTGCATGTCATTGGGTCTAATCCACAGGAAGTCAGTTATTTTGAGTTGTTTGCAAAACGCACCCAATGGAATTTGATATACTAGGGAATGTATACGATCATCACCAAAGCAGGCCAACGTGATCTAAAGACACTGAGGATGAAAAGGTGAAAAGGAAAGAGGAAGTGGCTAATAACTTCTGTGTAAATTGAGTTATTAAATTCTAAATTTTAAATGTTTATTTATTTTGTTTTTTCATTTTTATTTCAGTTTTATGTTACGAGAAAAACCTGATCACATGGACACGACTCGTGTCAGTTTCAGCCATAGCACCACCAACTGGCAGCAGAAAGTGTTTACTTTTAAAAATTTCAAATGTTTTGTGTCTGATGTTTGTCTGATTTGATTTAAAATTAGTCTGAATAATGACAAGACATGGCTGATGTGAAACTGTAAAAGAATTAGTGGTATCTCTAATGTTGTTGCTATGGTGCAGATTTAAAATAAGGACATAATAGATGAATTAATAATTAATGTTCTTATATGTTAAGAGTGGAAAGTCCTAATGTTTCAAAATGTTGTACATAGAAAGAACAATTGGTTGTGTGGAAGTCTGTTTATTTTCATGATTGTGTGATGCTCAAGCGGCTCACGACAATCATTTTAATTCATTAGCCCATTGCCTTGACATGGCCTTACCCTGAGTCCTGCAGTACTAAACTATGTCCACTAGATGATGCTCTTTCCCCTTAATTTTGTAATATAGCTTTATGTTCCCTTATATACTGTACAGTATATATACTAACATACTGTAGTAATTTCATTAGACCCAAACTGTCCTTTTCTTATTTCCACTTTAAATGCTTTAAATGTGCCCAATGTCTGTCTGGTGCAACTAGGTGGCGATGGCGCAGGTGCTTGGGCCCAAACTTTATTGCTTGCAACTATATTCATTATTTAAATCTGAAAGTCTGTGCTTATTGTATATATATATATATATATACTGTATATATAAAACTTTTTTTTTGCAGCCAGTTTTGTGTGATGAAACATAAAGATACAGCGAGTTCTGACAGTTGTACAGACAAAACCTTTCTTCTATTTGTACAGACTCCACATACCATGCATTTCTTTTTTGTATAATTGCTGACTGCAGTTCATTTACTACTTTGTATCTCATCCAGAAGTGAAAAGAGACCGTTAGTAGTAGTAGTAGCTGAGTGTGGGTGAGATGAGTTCTCTGGAGTTCAGGGTCTCTCACTTGCACTGATGCTTGTTCTCATGTTTCAGTGTGATTTCCTCCCATGTGCGTCTTCTCTTTACACTGACATGTTTTTGATATGAAGCCTCGTCTCCGCTCCCGCCCTGCCACACGTGTGTTTCCTGACTGTGTGCAGGTGTTTAACCCTTCGTTAGTTTCATACTCTCCTGCACCATTGTCTTATCGTGACTCCATGTCGTTAAGTCTGAGTTGTGATTTCCTGTCTAGTACTTCCTGCTTTTTATCTTCACTCATGGATCACTTGGGTTTAATGTTGTCTGCTTGTGTTCTGATCCTGTGTACAGATGATCATGATGATGATGATAATTACTGAATTCTAGATTCTGCTACAGTTCTCCAACGCTCCTTTCAGACATGCACCGCTTTCCATAAAGTTACTGCAATTTAAGGAGTCGGGGTCGTGTCTGAATGTCTCACTCATTCCATTAAAATAATCCGGAAATCATACGACACAAGTCTGAATGAGCATGAGGAACATTTACAAATGCGCATGCACACCATTACAATGTACTGCCATGGCACGTACTACATGTACTGAGGCAAATAATCATGTCAGGCCATGAGACGGCACAGGAGAAGCCGCAAGTCGTGTTGCCAGATAGTAGTTTTTGTCTCTAATTGGGTGACTTTAAATACTGTAATATTCTATGTAAAATTCTATGTAAAGCAACCAAAAATGAGGTGAAATAGCGACAGCTGCATATGTACTGTAACATGTCTTACATCATTAATGCTGGTGACATCTTGTCAGACATTTGTATTAAAAAAGCACAGAACATGTGGCTCGGTAGTGACTGTTAGTGAGGACTTTTAGTTTCAGCAGAACTAAAGCATCTGTCAGAAACTCAGAATGTGTGTGTGTGTGTGTGTGCGAGAGAGAGAGAGAGCATGTGCTTGCAAGATCTGCCATGCTAGTGAAGGAAAAGCATTTTTGTGAATTCTCATACATAGTCACGGTTGGTGAATTAATTATTTCATTAATATTCAATCAATCTGGCAACCCTGGACTATACAGTATGCCATAAGATACACAAGAGAGTAGAATCTCACAAAAATGGTAAATATTGTCATGGTTTTCTCCCTCACCGTCACATGTTTGTCTGAATGAAGCCGTAAGGATCATTTACATAAAATGAAGGCGTGTCTGAATGACAGAAAGATGATGTTTTCATGAATTGATGACCCAAAATTTTCCGCATCCCATGTCTGAAAAAATGCTCAAACCTCTCGTACAGTTTTATCTGTAAAGAACCCAATTAATTAAAATCTTTCTGTTACTACAGACAAAACATTTACCTCTTGTTTATTTTCTGCGGAAAAAACTAATAAAAAAATTCTGAAGATATAAAATAAATATTTACAAATATATGATGCTCTAAGAGTTTTGCAAAGATCATTTACAGATCATTTTTACTTCTCGTCTTAATGTATAACAAAATGTTCAAATGTCATAATGGGGTCACAAGATTTTATTTATTCACAGATTTAGTCTGATTTTTAGTGATTAAATATGAGTCTAAATTGTAAAAATATATTTCTGGTGGCACAAAAAATAAGGAGCCCCTGACCGCACAATTCTATGACAGTAAAGTTTAAAGCGTGAAGATTTTTTTCATAATAGTTTTTTTTTTATTATTATTATTATTTCAATAACAGTAGGGATAGGTTAAAGGTTAAAATGGTGGTTCGGCAGGTGGTCAGCTGACTTCATTTTATTGCCCCATAACGTTACTGAGTCTCGACCTGAGTAACTGATCAACCCCAGATCATAACACTGTCTCCAGAGACTTGTACAGTGGACACTATGTATGATGGGAGCATCGCTTCATGTCCTTCACTTCTTACCCTGACACGCCCATCACTCTGGAATAGGCTCAGTCTGTGCCTGTATTGTCTAAACATGTCAGAGTAGGAAAGAGTGACAAAATTTTGGTCCTACTTTTAGGAGTAAGAGCAATTTAACATTTTTAAAATAGGAAATCACTCCTACCTCCAGCAAAATGTAGGAGAGCTCCGGAGGTGTCTTAACTGGTTAAGAGTAGTAAGGAAATGGCGTTCAGGCTGAAACACACACATATGAGAGACATTTTAGTAACACGGAGTGACATGGAGCTCATAAAAGATACGTTTGGACAAAATATGTATACTTTTTTTTTCGTAACACATCGCGTGTTGTACTGTATGTAACTGGTCCATTAACGATCATTTCATATGCTGTCTCGTCAGGTAACAGATAGTTTCATTAATTATTTCTTTACATTTAACTCCCTCCTCCACAAGCAAAACACTCTCATCTTTTCTCCAGTTTCTCTTTCTTTTCAAAATCATTTGGATCAGATTATGACGGTCCTACACAGCTCTATTATAGGGGCTTTAAACAGTTGTGATTGGAGCAGTCTGATTAGGATGACGTCATGCAGTGAGTCACACGTTTTTTTGTCTGTGTGTATAAAGCTTTCACATAACTGCCGCCGATTTCACCATTTCACTTTTCCACCGTTAGAAACTACAAAAATCTCTAACAACACCCACTATAACGTGCAGCCTATTTTCAGTGTCATGAAAAGTGAGGTCACACTCTTTCCTAGGATCAGTCTCACTCCTCACTGAAAGTAAGAGTAGGAACCTTCATAAATAACTTTTATGTCCTACACTAAGGTAGGAATATTTTCAGTCCTAAATTAACTTTGAGTGTGATTCCTAGGAGTGATTCTGAGACGCAAAGTCCATCTTTGGTGCAAAATCTTTTTGCTCTCTAGCAAAGTGAAATTTTTTTTTCTGATTATCTTTTCTGTTTCTCCTTCACAATCCCAGGGTTTTTAACCTGGTTATCTGTATTATTAACATTTTCCAATCAATAGTAAATGTGTAATGTACAATTGTCATATAATAGCTCTTATCCTGCACAGGGTCGCCGTGGGCCTGGAGCCTATCCCATGGAACTCGGGGCACATGGCAGGATACAGTGTGCCAATCCATCACAGGGCCAAATCATACACACACTCACTTTTGAAACAACAATTAACCTGCTCAGCATGTCTTTGGACTGTGGGAGGAAACATGCAAACACCACAAACACAGACCCAAAGTGGGAATCAAACCCCCAACCCTGAATGTGTTAGGCTACAATGCTAACCACTACGCCACTGTGCCACCAACTATATTATAATATAATAAGACTATATAATATCAGCACCTCCATATTCGAGGGTTCAATTCTCAAGGTAGATCCGTAGTTTTCCCATAGTTATATAGAGAGAATGAGTAAGAGTGTGTATAACATCACAATCACCAATAATATAATTATTGCCACTTTTGTTGAACATACTTTTTTATAAGTACAATTCTGTTATAATGTTTTAAAAATGACATACAGGTTCATCAAGCGATTGCTTCTACTCACCCAGAGATGTGCTGTTTGCTTTTCCTGGTTTTTATTCTTCAGTGTCAGAATCAGCATCAGCTTCAGGTTCAACAACACCTTCAGCCTTCTCCTGAAAAAGTCACATGATTCAATAAAACCTGATATATTAGGGCAAGATAAGATACAGTGTCATGAACAAAGTTTGCATATTTGTCACTTAAATGATTGAGATCAAACAATTTTAATATTACACAAAGATAACCCAAGTTAATACAAAATACATTTTTTAAATGATGATTTCATTTGCTAAGGGGAAAGAAAAAATGCCCAAACCTGCCTAGTCCCATGTGAAAAAGTACCTGCCCCTAAACCTAATATCTGGTTGTACCGCCCCTGGCGACAACAACTGTGATCAAGTATTTGCGATAGCCAGCATTGAGTCTTTCATATCGTTGCGGAAGAATTTTGGCCCACTGTTCTTTGCAGAATTGTTTTAATTCAGCTTAAGTGCTTTTAAGCTTGAGGTCGCAAACTGGTGGCCGGACGTTCTCTTTCAGGATTCATGGTTCCATCAGGTATCCAGGAGCTGAAGCTGCAAAGCCCTAGACCATCACACTACCACCATCAGGTGTGACTGTTGGTATGATGTTCTTTTTATGAAATGCTGTGTTAATTTTACATCAGATGTAACGGGACACACACCTTGCAAAAAGTTCTTTTGTCTCATCAGTCCACAATATTTACCTCTTTTTGTTCAGCAGTGACTTTCTCCTCTGAACTCTCCCATGGATGCCATTTTTGGCCCCAGTCTCTTTCTTAGTATTGAATCATGAACACTGACCTTAACTGAGGTGAGTGAGGCCTGCAGGTCTTTAGATGTTTCTCTGGATAATGGTTTTCACTACTAAAGTCCCAAAGCCTTAGAAATGGCTCTGTAACCCCTTTCCAGACTGATATGTCAATTTATGATTAAGTTGGGGGTGGGGATTACTTTTCACATTTTTCCCTTAATAATGAAATCATCATTTAAAAAAATTGCATTTTGTATTTACTTGGGTTATCTTTGTTTAATATTAAAATTAGTTTGATGATCTCAATCAATTAAGTTTGACAAATATGCAAAAAATACACAAATTCAGAAATACTTTTGCACGACACTTTATTAATCCTGCAGGAAATTGCAGCTCTGCAGCAGAATTGAATAACACAGTAACAGACTTTAGACAGTAAACTGTACTAAACCAAACAAAAATAAATCAAATAAATCACACATACATATTATGTGTAAGATGGTCTGTATCTTGATCTATAATCTGCAGTAAGTAGACATGCATGTACATTTATACTCTATATAGGCAAAAGTCAAGTCAAGTGGTTTTATTAACATTTGTAACCTGTGCCTCTGGTACAACACACGGGGTCCACAGGTGGGTGGTGATACATCAGCATGACCACAACAGACCACACAGAACTAAATTTACCGGCTACACAGGATAACATAAAGTGCATGTGTGCAATGTTCAAAATTACTACCAAAAAGAGGACAGTCTGTGCCGAACAATACACATCGCCATTATGAACAAGTGCAAAAAGATATTATAATATAATACTGATAGTAAACGTAATCATGAACACGACTAGCTGTGCAGGTGGTCAGTAGAGAACAATACGTTGGTTATAGTATTTTATCAGCAGCAAACTTTTATTTTCTCCTCTAGTCGAACGCCAAGGAAGTTGGTGCTCTTGACGAACTCTACAGAGGAGATGTTGATGTTCAGCAGGGAGTGAACATTTCATTCTCTCCTGAAGTCAATCTCTTTTGTTTTTCTTCCACATTCATAGACATGTTGTTGTTTACTCAACAGTCCGTTAGTCTCCACACCTCTCCGTACACTAACTCCTCGTTCTTGCTGATGAGACCCACCACAGTCATGTGATTTGAGCTGCAGAGAGTTAAGGTCAGGTCCAGCAGGCTCATCTTTCCTGTAGGTCCTGAATAAAGATTGTGTTGAATACTGAACTGAAATCAGCATTCAAACATGCATAATCTTCTTGTGCGTCTTCTTGTGTGAGTGCCAGAAGAAGGGTGGTAGTGATGGCATTGTCTCTTTTTTGTCAACATATCATTCGTCACACTGTCACAGGTTGTAGTTGTTAATGCCTTACCATGTCATAGCATGTCCCAGTGTGTATATGGAGTGATGCTATTGGAGTTAGCAACTTTATCAATGCACTAGCTGATATAGCCAGTCACTTTTGCTCTTAGTTTTTGGAGTAACATGTACTAGTCAGTGCGCGGCAAACAGTGCTGAAGAGCCGAGCTGGCTCCTGCCTCAGAACCAAGTGGGTCTCTGAACGGCTAGGGCTATGTGTTTCTGAACACTAAATGCTATTGGTTTCTAAATGGTAGGGGCTATGGGTTTCTGACCAGAAGGTCTGGGGTTCAAACCCCAGCATCACCAGAGGTGCAGCGATGATAAGGGTGGGCTGGAGTGGTGTAAAGCACTGACTCTGGAGTGATATACAGTATCATGCTTCACTATCTGGGAGTCTGATGAATGAATCTGGGTTTGTTAAAAACCAGGAGAACGCTACAGAACCTCTGGTCTAACACTGATTTATCAGGGTTTCTACTTCTTAGCTTCACCTATGGTGACTTGCTAATGTTAATGCTACAGCATCCAAGAACATTTTGCACAATTGCATGCTTCCATTTTTGTGGCAACAGTTTAAGGAAGGTAATTTCTAGTTCAAGCATGACAACATCTCTATGCACAAAGCACATGATTTGAGAGGTTTGTTGTTAGGGAGCTCTGACTTCAACTCCACTGAACACTTTTGATCCACAGGTCTTTCTTTTTCAACATCAGTTCCTGACTTCGCTAATCCTTGTGGCTGAATGAGAACAACATGATTTTGGAACTGGAGGAACAACAAGCTCATAGTGTGGGTGTGATGGTCAGGGTGCACATAATTTTGGTCATATTGTCTATAATTAGTGAAAATTTTAATTAGCACCCAAAGTTTCTTGCAGAACAGGATGCAGAAAAAGTGTTGCTTCCTAAACGTCCAGTTTCTCTGGCAGTTGTGTGTACTGTGCTTCACTTTTACTTCATCCACAATCTGAACTGACGTACACGGTAGTTACTTCCTGGATTCTTCTCTTTCTATACACATACATTTACATAAATATTGTTCAATGAAGAAATGTTGAGGTTTTGCATTTTTCTGGTGCATCGATGTTTGAAAATGAGCCATCAAAGACCTTGAGTGTTTTTTTTTTTAGTCATTAAATTGAAGTCACGTGGTACAGCCTTTTTACCATCTCGAGCAACTCTTTAAAAGGAAAAAAAGAAAAGCAGAAGAGTGGCAGAACGCGAAACACCGCCCACTTTCATCTGCACCGTAAACCTTTCACTTCCTCCACCATTTAAGCTGAAATCTCCCAGCTCATACGCACTTCTCTCTCTGTCCATTGCTCTGTCTTTCTCTTCTCCTTCTCCCCTGCTGTCCACTTAATCAGCAGCTAGAACCGGAACCGGATCCGAACCCCGTCCCGCCTCCAGCTGCAGGTACAGTGAACCTCTATGAACCGCTGTGGGGGCATCTAAAGCCTTATCAGCTATTTGGATGTGAAAGAATTCTGCCAATGAATGACTAACAGATGTTTAAAACTTTTGAATTAAAAATGTGTAGAAATTATGTTTTTCGGTGTTAAAAAAGTCTTACTGGTGAAAACGATATGATGTGAACTGTGTAGTCACGGAGGAGAAAAAATATTTTTTAGGTTTTAGGATGGACAGCCAAGGGTCATGCACCGTTCGTAAAATCGGTTTTACACTCTCAGAAAATAACGTGTACTATAAGAGTATGTCTGTAGTACCTTTATTCCATTATACCTTGAACGGTGCGTGTAAAAGATGTAAAGTTCAATAGAACTAAATTTCCATTTGGAAGATAAGAGTAACTCAAGGTGCCAGAATGTACTCTTTTGTATAGTTTATGTGGTACCATGAGTACCATCAAGGGTACCCTTAGAGGTCAGTCATGTATCTTAAAGGTATAAATATCAACCTTAAATTTGTACATGATGGATTTTTGATGGCATCATGTCCGCAGCAAGGAAAGGTGCCAGTTGGTTCCTTGAGTTCTGAGAGTGCTGGAAGAATAACTGGTTCATTTGTGTAGAAGTGTACAGTTTAATAGTTAACAGGTCAGTGGATACATGGCGCTACATTTGAAGGTAGTTGCAAAAAACTGTTTTTTTTTTTACTCTTAATGCTTCCAAAAATGGTGTGATGTTAAAGGTCATGCTGCAAAAACCCTGAAGTGAGAACTGTGGTGAAAGACCTAGATAATATCTGCATCATGATAAGAACATCATGAGAGCATTCTTATGTTATAGCAGCACCAGAAGAACTTTTGCTGCAGTGAAGTTTAGCCAAAATGACGTACCTGATTTTAAGGGTTCGTTTGCACATTGCAAAGACCAGCGATTAGCATGATCATGCTGTTGAGGGCGCGCGGACACGTCTCGGGTTGTTCGTTTGCGCGATTGTTCAGTAGGATGTGGTTTAACTGAAATCTCACACTCGCCTTTATTAGCACCTTATTGTATCTCGTGAGAATTATTATATGTAGATGATAGAGATCAGCTCGCGGAGAAAGTTATTCGAAGGCCGCAACGTTCCAACAACATTCTAACAAAGTTCTGTCTGCAAAAAACGTTAAACATCATGGAGGTGTTGCATGACATTGTTCTCTCAGTGACTGTTCCAGCTTTGACGATGAAGAAGAACACGTTCTTCTCTGACATCCGGAAGTTCTCTTGAGACCTCGTTTAACACCATGATCAGAGACAAGAGTCTTCTGCGAGAACAAAGAGAGACGAGGATGCAAAGAAAAAAAAAAAACTAAATGCACCAGCATCCTCTTTCTCTTTCCTTCCTCTATTTCATGCAGTTGTGATGAAGCAGAACGAAGCTCTCTGGATAATAAATCCATGATAAAAAGCCTTTAAACGTATAAAAGTCATTAAATGTTTTTTGACTGTTGCAGTCTTATGTGAAAAAGCCTAACTCGCACTTCTCCGCACATCCTCTCCTTCCTCTCATTAACATTTCGGCCATCTTGAACGGTGCGCTTCCTTTTTAAGACATTTCCTGTGTAACAGTTTTACTGCACTGAGCGGAAAAAAACGGCACATTCATGCATCAAGTGCATCTGCAACTAAAATGAACCGGATTTGGTCCACCATTTACTCACTTTCTACAAATATCAGTGTGGCCGGTTTAACAAGTTTGTGCCGATATTTCTTACCCATTATTAAACATTTCGGCTTTGGGTCCAGTCTCTCAAATGTTTATGGATTATTGTCTTTATGAATGAGGAAAAATTTATATTCTAAATGTAACATCTCTTGTCTCATACACTCTTAATTAGTAGAACTTTGTTTTTTAGATATAATCACAAAACAAATTCAAATCCCCCCCAGAGACAATGCTGTGCAGACTTTTTTTGTGTTGCAGGATATAAAATTTATAGAATTGTCTTTCATGCACAATTACAGGTTGTTCTGTTCCTCTAAGAGAAGCCTTAACGTCTACACAGAACCCTAAAACTGATTACTGTTTTTTTTTGTTTTTGGAAGCAATAAACACTTACATATCTTCAAAGAACCGTTAAAGAACCCGTTGTGGGTTGCGGTACCATCACTGTTTACATGCATGAAAATAAAGAGCAGATTATTAGCGCAGATCTGTTTTTAATGATTTCGTCTGTGGCTTCTGTTCATCACACACACTAATCTATACTGTTATGATAATCTGAATGTCTTTCAAAGGTGAATTTTATTGTGACAGTAAACCATGAAACCATTAAAGGATGTTAACGATGCTGCAAATGACTTTCACTCCAGACTGCTGGTGTAATGTAGACATGTTTAGTTCTTTAGTTCAGATTCAAAAATTCAGTGTTAGAGATCTGACTGTTTTATTACGAGAATCAGCTCATTTATGTTCATCTGAGTCAGAATCAGTGTCGAATCGATTCTTTTGATTTGTCTGGTTTTGCAACTGAAAAAGCTAAAATGTCTTCTAAAAAAAAACATTCTTTAATTCACTTGTTATAAATATACAAATGAAAAAAAGATAAACGTTAAATCTACTGTATATGAAATGTGTGTAAACAGCACAGAAATATCCGGAGCATCAAGTTTATAGAAAAATCACTCAATAAATGATTCAATAATTATTCAGTACAGTAGCTCTGAAGTAAATCAATCTTAAAATCCACTCGCTTCAGTGAGTCGAATCAGAGTCACTTGATTTCGCTTAAAGTGAACTGAGATTCAGGATGAGATCCTTGAGTTCTCGCTCAGGATTGAGGACAAGAACATACCGCTCACACACGTGTGAGAAAGGGATCTAAGATGTGTGTGTGTGTGTGTGTGTGTGTGTGTGTGTGTGGTAGCTGCTAAGACCGTTTGACCCAGTGACAGTTTGAAATAAATGTGAGATTTATGTGTCTGATCAGTTCCATGAGATTTGATCTGCTCTCCTGCTCTCTAACGCTCCGGCCTCGTCTCCGTCTCCGCAGCTCATCATGTCCAGGAAAGTCGTCAGAACCAGCAAGTTCCGCCACGTCTTCGGCCAGGCCGTGAAGGCGGACCAGTGCTACGATGACATCAGGATCTCGCAGATGACGTGGGACAGCAACTTCTGCTCCGTCAACCCCAAATTCGTGGCCATGATCGTGGACGCCAGCGGAGGAGGAGCCTTCATCGTCCTGCCACTCGGCAAGGTGGGTTGACACATAGAAATATATCATCTTAGCATGCACTTTATTAGGAACACCCCTACACCTGCTGGTTCATACAGTTCTCTAATCGACCAACCATGTGGCGGCGGCATGAGGCATAAAATCAATGTTTATTACATCAAACCTCAGAATTGAAGGAAAAGTCTGATCTCTGTGACTTTGTGCCAGTCGATGATGGTTTGAGTATTTCAGGCCCGTCTGAGCTCATATACACACACATGAGACATGAGACACCACATGAGACACACTGAGGTGGATGAGCTGAAGACCACATCATCTCCCTCTGCTGTCAGACCAGAACAGGAGCCTGAGGAACCCAAACCAGACTCATGAAGTTCATGAAACAGATCCGGTGATTATTTATCTCTAAGCTTCACCTGTGCAGTTTGGTTGAGTCCGAGCCCGTGATTAAAGCAGCCCATGTGACAATAACAACCACATCATGGCTAAAACTTTACATTCAAACTGGCAATTTGCAGACGTTCAGCAGTAAACACATCCTGATCCCGGTTCACTGGGTGACTGACTGAGAGAAGGTTCATATTTGGGACGATGTTTTGACATTTATTTAGCGTTGAGTGTTTGAGGAGACATGTCAGTGTCTCAGTGTCTGTTCAGATCTCTAGCAGAAGTTCATTCCACCAGCAACAGTGACAATATGAGACTTTTTCTTCATTTTTGTTTGATGTGAATGTTAGATAAATAAACTCTTGATTTTTATTTCGGCTTGACGCTGCTGTCACGTCATTGGCTAATTAGATACCTGCATCGCTGTTCCTAATAAAGTGGCATGTGATAGATCGTGCTGCTCTAAGGTCGTGTTTTGTACAGTTGTTCATGTACATTCTTCTCTTTTTTTCTTGCTTTAACACACACTTCCTGATTGAGACATTATTCAGTTCAGTTCAGTTCAGTTCAGCAGCCGAGAGCGAAAAAAACAAAACAAAATTTATTTTTTTTAAATAAATAAATAATAATAATAATAATAATAATAAGCATAATGGAGATGTTTTAATAAAAATTAAACTCAGGTTTGTAAATTCGACTTGTGATATCTGAGCAAACTGAACTGCACACGTGACTTCAACCTCAGGTTTGAATTTAAAAAATGCTCCAGCTCTGTTCAGTGAGTCGAATCATTTAAATCGACTCACCAGGGAATCAATTCTTTCTGCTCACTTCCATTCTTTTCCTAAAAATAAATAGATAAATAAATAAATGTTTACAGTGTTTTGGCAGAAACTGTTTTATGACCTTGTGATATCGTTCTCTACTTTTAAATAAAATAAATTTAAATTACAGTGCATTGTATTTTGCATTTTATTTTGATTCATTGATTCACTCAAGAAGGAAATAAAAAGCAAGACGAATCAATAGAGTCGACCCTTTACTCGATTCATTTCACGAAATATTCATGCAAATCAGGAAGTCAGGTTTCTTCATCACACATCATCAGATCTTTCCTCTCTCTCTCTCTCTCTCTCTCTCCTCACACACACACTTTTTTGCCATATTTGGGCAGTTTGTGTATCTGCGCGTCTGCACAGGATGTGGTGACAAGCAGATCGAGTGTGTGAGCAAAAGAGCAGCCGCCTGTTTCAGAAATACACACGTACATGTGTGTGTGTGTGTGTGTGTGTGTGTGTGATCATGCTGTAGCTCTGAAGGGCAAGGCACCTTAAAAAAAGGAGAACAAAAAAAGAACTAGAAAAAAAAGTTGACTACTGCGAGGGCTTTTGTCTTTAACTGTTAAAACCTGAACACAAACCTTTTACATTTTATTTATAATTATAAAAAAAAAATAACAATCGTATAAAGATAAAATATCCATGATCGTGATATCTCAGAAAGATTGTATTTGTCTATATCGATATTTGACTCGTTAACTTTATATTGATAATTAATACATTTATTTTTATATTCAGGCATTTAGCAGACAATCTAATCCAGAGTGACTTACAAAAAGTGCTTTGAAGTTTCGATCACTGGATAGATCCTTACACTGCTTACTAGGTTACTAGTGCCCTTAGGTTAGAACCCTTACTTGTTCATTTGGCCACGCCTAGAAATTATGAACAGTGGGATGCAAGTGTCCAAACTGGTCCCCTCGTCCACACCCAGTCCCACACCGCGTCTCCCCTCTGACACGACATGGGCTTGATGTCTTGACCGTAAGCCTTGTAGTGACACACAAGTCCAGTGCTGTAGCTTCACACAGGCAAAAGACAAAATCAGGGATTTTTTTTTATCTTTTTACCAAAACACAGAGAAGTGATTTACTTTCAGGAGACTCTGTGATAATAATATCCCTTCTTTTATTTTTATTTTTTATCTTAAAACAAAACAAGGTGATCAAGTGACATCAGCTCATGGAGGTTTAAATAAACTGACCTGTTATCAGTCAGTTTAGTCTTAAGGACAGCGATAATCAAAGTACTGTGTAGATTGTTCAGAGAATGTGTGTGTGTGTGTGTGTGTGTGTGTGTGTGTGTGTGTGTGTGTGTGTGTGTACTGTATAATTTATAAACATGGGATCACCCAGATGTCTGGCTTATTATATTGAAACAGTCTTTACAGCTGTGTAATGTGACTTTACATGATGTTGATGAGTCTTTAGGTCCAAATGCAGGTCACATGACTTTTCTTACAGCACTGATAATGTCTCTGTAGTCCAGGCTTTAGACCAGTTTTCACTCTCACTGTGAAGTGTGTATAGTTCTTAATTTTGCTTTATTTTGCTTTACATTTTAGGAAAATCAGAGCCGCACTTTTAGACTAAAAAAGGTCTAAAATATTTTTGGATCATGTAAATACATGTAGATTGTGTGGTCCGTTATATAAATCTGTAAATAAATGATGGTCATTTCCCGAGTCCTGGATCAGGGTCGTCTGTACCCTTTGACCCCTGCCCCACCCTACATGCGCCCGCTGATGACCTGTTGCACTACTGAGGTCTGTGCAGAACCCTTATTTCAAATAGAACCTTGTTGAATTCAAATATCCCTTTTACTATTAACCCATGAAGAAGTGTTTGTTTCAGCAGCATAAGTGCACGTATGTGTATTTATGGTCAGATTATCCTTTACACATGAATTTACAAGTGTTTGTCTGAGCATTTTAAAGAAAACGACCCTCACACTCTTATGTGGTTCTTCCTCAAGTGTAACTGTGTAGAATGTTTGCTGTAAGAGGCCCAAACCTGTTCCACAAATGGGATTTTCAACAGAGACTTACAACTGTAATGGTTAGGGGTGCACATACTTTTGTTGTATATATCGTTGCCCCAGTGATAAACTAAATACACAAACACAATGCAGGGAGCAACATGCTTTAACTTCTGCTTTATTCAGGGTTCATGAAAGTGCAACTACAAATGCACACACACACACACACACACACACACACACACACACACACACACACACGCAGTGTTTAACAGGGTTAGTGGCTCACATGGACACTTGTTATCAGTTGACCGAGTTCCTCTTATCAGCTGATTTTTGTGCAACTGCTCTCTCTTTCTTTGTCCTCGTTCTGATTTAGTTTGTTAATTGTGAAAAATTTTCAATATCATGCCACATTTTCAGGCTTTCATGAGTGTAATGTTAATTATTGTAATGTAAATTATTTATTATGATGTCAATTATTTGTAATAATGTTAATTATAATATATTATACTATAAATGTTATTAGTGTACCACAGCACCCTCTACTGGTGAAGTGTAGATTTACTTTCTATACTCTTATCATTGGTCTCTTTTTCTTCCTGTCTGTGTGTCTGTCTGTCTGTGTGTCTGTCTGTCTGTGTGTCTGTCTGTGTGTCTGTCTCGCCCTGCAGACGGGACGTATTGATATGTCCCACCCCACTGTGTGTGGACACACTGGACCCGTGCTGGACATTGAGTGGTGTCCACACAATGACAACATCATCGCCAGCGGCTCTGAGGACTGCAGCGTGATGGTGAGAGGCTCTGACCTTTGAACTTTTTACAGCAGTCGTGGAATGTTATCCTCAATCTGCATCCTTGAACATCTTGGCTGATGCATCAGCATGTCTGATAGAGCGATATGTGTGTGTGTGTGTTGTGTTAGATCTGGGAGATTCCTGAAGGGGGTCTGATGGGTCCTCTGAAGGATCCAGTGGTGAAGTTGGACGGTCACTCGAAGCGTGTTGGGATCCTCAGCTGGCACCCAACTGCACACAACGTCCTGATGACTGCAGGTCAATGTTAAAAATAAATCTTTCCAGAAAGGTTTGCAGGTTAAGATTAGAGGTGTGGATCAGGACTGGTCTCCAGTGGGACACAGTAGAAGTTGTTACATTCATTCAAGCACTCAGATATGAAGCTCACAAGACAGACAGACAGACAGATAGAGAGACAGATAGAGAGACAGATAGAGAGATAGATAGATAGATAGATGCGCGTAATTACTGCCCTCTGCTGTGTGTTTCCTGTATTACACCCTCGCTCTGTCTTCAGGCTGTGATAACGTGGTGATCCTGTGGAACGTGGCTCGTGGTGAGTCAGTGGTGCGAATCGAGTCTCACGCCGACCTGATCTACAGCGCCTGCTGGAACAGAGACGGCTCGCGCATCCTCACGTCCTGCAAAGACAAGAAACTGCGTGTCTTCGATCCACGCAAAGGCACCATCATCACCGTATGTCCTCAAACTAACACAAATCATTCATGAAAATGTAGAAAAAGCACTGAATGATGAAGCATTATCACATGACATGTCTTTCTTTTCATCCATTCACAGTCACATCTAATGTTTTAGTCTTAAACATGTTCAACATTCCTGTGTTTCAGGAGAAGGACAAGCCTCACGAGGGCTCCAGGCCGGTGCGGGCCGTGTTTGTGTCCGAGGGGAAAATCCTGACCACCGGTTTCAGCCGCATGAGCGAGAGACAGGTGGCGCTGTGGGACCCGGTGAGTGGCCAAGGCTCTGATGAGTCCTGAGTACAAATTAAAATCTACTGCATGAATTAAGATCTGATTGGTAACATTGGTACTGGGGGAGGAGCTTATGGTTTATTATGCAGGGAGAAATTCTGTTCTGAGTCCATCTGGACCACAGATCTGGTTCTACTACTACTGAACATCAATAAAAACAAATAATAATAATAATAATAATAATAATAATGGAGGGATGGATAGATGTGTGAATGAATGGGGAAGGATATGAATGGGTGGATTGATAAATAGATGGATGGTGGGATGATGGAATGAGAGGGATGATTGGTTATTGATGAATAGATAAAAATATGGACAATATATGGGTGGATACATCAGCAGGTAGGTATCTGTGGAGGCAGAGTTTCTTAAGCAGATCAATGGATGGATGGATTGATGAAGAGATGTAGGAATGGATGGGTGGATCAAGAAATAGAGATAGTGTGTCCATGGAGAGATGAAGAGAGATATGGATGGATGGATGGATGGATCAGTAGATACAATATGTATGTTAATGGATGGTGGGAGTTTTGAAGGGGTGGATGGGTGGATAGATGGATAGATGGATAGATATGTGAATGGATGGATAGATGGAGAGGTTGATGAAGAGACACAGGAATTGTTGGCTGGAGGTGTGGATGGATTGATTGATGGAAAGATATGTGGATGGATGGATGGAGGGATGGAGATAGGAATGGATGAGTGAAGGTATGGTTGGATGGATGGATGGATGGATGGATGGAGATAGGAATGGATGAGTGAAGGTATGGTTGGATGGATGGATGGATAGAGAGATATCTGTATGGATAGATCAATGTATGTTATT
>JAQMYJ010000008.1:1016015-1031032 GCA_030014305.1 Clarias laeviceps
GTGAAGGTATGGTTGGATGGATGGATGGATGGATGGAGATAGGAATGGATGAGTGAAGGTATGGATGGATGGATGGATGGATGGAGATAGGAATGGATGAGTGAAGGTATGGTTGGATGGATGGATGGATGGATGGAGATAGGAATGGATGAGTGAAGGTATGGATGGATGGATGGATGGATGGAGATAGGAATGGATGAGTGAAGGTATGGTTGGATGGATGGATGGATGGATGGAGATAGGAATGGATGAGTGAAGGTATGGATGGATGGATGGAGATAGGAATGGATGAGTGAAGGTATGGATGGATGGATGGATGGATGGATGGAGATAGGAATGGATGAGTGAAGGTATGGATGGATGGATGGATGGATACACAGATATCTGTATGGATAGATACATGTATTTTAATAATAAGTGGGAATTTTTGTGGCAGATAAAGACTGATAGTTAGATGGACAGATGTGCAGATGTATACAGTAAATGCTTACTATAGTAAGAACCTTTCATTATGTGGATGAACAACATGGACATAATGAGCAACACATAAACTGAAATGTTGGTCCGTCAGCACCACCTAGAGGCCGCCCTCTGAATTACTGCTCCAAAACAAGAAGTAAAACTGTTCCTGAAAGTAACCACAGGAAACAAAATGGGCCCTGAACTGTGTGTGTGTGTGTGTGTGTGTGTGTGTGTGTGTGTGTGTGTGTGTGTGTGTGTGTTACAGAACAACTTCAACGAGGCGCTCAATCTACAGGAGCTCGACACCAGCAGTGGGGTTCTGCTGCCATTCTTTGATCCGGATACGGGCGTTGTTTACCTGTGTGGAAAGGTGAGGGCATCAGTCTCACACACACTCACACACACACACACACACACACACACACACAGCTCAACCCTGAGACCAGTATGTATTCAATGATGTGCAGTTCTCATTTCTCACTATAATGACGTGTGTGTGTGTGTGTGTGTGTGTGTGTGTGTACTGACAGGGTGACAGCAGTATTCGGTACTTCGAGGTGACAGACGAGGCCCCGTACGTGCACTATCTGTCCATGTACAGCAGCAAAGAGAGTCAGAAGGGAATGGGCTACATGCCCAAGAGAGGACTGGAGGTCAACAAGTGTGAGATCGCCAGGTAAACATACAGTACACACACACACACACACACATATATACACACACACAGAGTGGAAGCCAGGATACTAACCTGTTCTGTTTTTGCAGATTCTATAAGCTGCATGAGAGAAAGTGTGAGCCCATCATCATGACTGTACCACGCAAGGTAAACACACACACACACACACACACACACACACACAGTATCTACTCACTAACATTTTATGAATGCCCACTAAGAAAGACAAACAGTTGGACAGAATGATCGGATGGATGATAGAGAGGTGACCTGTAGGACGAATAGATGGAAATATTGAGGTGTGGATGGACACGGGTACTTGGGTGGATGGATGGATGGATGGATGGATGGACAGACAGACATATAGAGAGGCAGATGGAGAGACAGGAAGGCAGGCAAACAGCTATACATTTTGACAGACTGCTAGAAATGGCAGACAGACAGACAGACAGACAGACAGACTGATAGGAAGACAGACAGACAGACCATGTCCCGCTGCTCAGCTTTGTTCACGTCCCCATTGTGTCTGTGTTCGGTCCAGTCCGACCTGTTCCAGGAGGACCTGTACCCCGATACGATTGGTCCGGAGCCGTCAGTCGAGGCTGATGATTGGTTCGCGGGTAAAGAGGGGAAACCCATCCTGATCTCCCTGAAGGACGGCTTCGTCGCCACCAAGAACAAAGAGTTTAAAGTCATCAAGAGCCTCATGTCCACTTCGGTAGCCTCTGGGGGACCTGGACACGCGAACGGAGGGGTAAGAGCACCACACACACACACACACACACACACACACACACAGTTCTAAAAGACATTTCATATATATATATATATATATATAATCTTCCATCCTCTTTGTCTCTGTCTCAGAACGTCCAGGCTCTGCAGAGTGAGGTGAAGGAGTTGAGGGAGATGGTCGAGCAATTGACAAAGAGAGTGAGCGAGCTGGAGGCCAAGAGCTGAAGAAAAAAAAAACGAAAATAAAAGCTTGGACAGAGAGAGAGAGAGAGAGAGAGAGAGAGAGAGAGTCACAGCTTTTATATAAACGTCATATTTTTTATCTTCAGGGATTTAATATTTTTCTTCATTTTAATAATATATGTTAGAACATTTACAATAAAAAGCCATCTGTATTTTAAATACAATTGTTCCTTGTGTCTGAAAGTAACTGAAATCACTCGTCCATGTAAATGAGTTGCCATGATGGACGGATAGCTAACTGTACTGCTGCTGTGCACAAAGTATTGGCACTTCCCCAGTCTGATGGTCTGATTTATTTGAAACTTGGATGGATCTGATCAAATCAGGAAGTTAGACAACTTTATAAAATTTTGTCATTCAATTTTATCAAACATTCCATGAAATCTTATAAGAAACTTCCAGCTAGCTTGACTGGTAGGTTAACTGGTAGGTTAACTGGTAGGTTACCAGTATATACATACCTAAGGTTATGTTATGCTCCGCAACACCAATCTGGAGCAGTGAAGGAACTGGAGCTGGTCGTTGTGATCACAACTGGTGTAGTAGTGACAAGACAAGTCTTTAGGTCTCCACAAAGTTGATGGATCTTGACCAGCAGCTTGATGACCCATGTCTCGCCAGCATGATCAACCCTTGGCGTACTCCTCCTGCTCCTTTGGTTTGGTTTCACACCAGTGAAGCTCAGCTCTGGACATGCTGTGCTCCTCCCTGCAGTGACACCTGCGTTAGACCTTGATGAGTATGGATTTTATGCTGGTGCGGTCCAGGACTTCAAGGCTGGTGATACGATCCTGGATGAAATTCTTGTGTGTGGAAGCGTCCAAGCTTCTTAATGTCTCAGTGGTGCACCATCCATCTGTCCATCACATCCAGAGAAGAATAAAGAGAACATGAAGCTGTTCCTCTGTGAGCCGTGGCAGAAAAATTTCTTTCAAAAGGAAATCAATTATTATAATTATAATTACTCACTCACTCACTCATCGTCTTTACCACTTTATCCTGTATTCAGGGTCGCGGGAACCTGGAGCCCATCACAGGAGGCTTCGGGCACTAGGCAGGGTACAACCTGGAGAGGGCGCCAATCCATCACAGTAACTTTAATTAATTAATGATTATTAATGTGCAGGAAGACAGAGTAACTTCTCAATTGCAAATGTGTCTAATCTGTAAAGTTATTCATAAGAAACAAAAAACTAAATCCATAACACATGATACAGTTCTAAAACTCCTCAGTCTGTTGATGAATGAAATGTTTATGGTGTGACAAACAATCCAAGTTTTGAATTTTGAAAATTACTTGAAAATTAGTTAGACTTGTTGGGTCATTTATTTAATCTCACATTTCACCGGCGCCCTCAGATATAAAGATTGAAAACAAGTGGACGTGTCCATCAGTAACAGTGGAGACAGAATCTCAGTGTAAAGCAGAGCTTTGGACGAGAGAATCTACTGGAGAGAAAGAAGTCAAGCATCAACATTTAAACAAATTAATGAGTAAAAAATGAAATATTTTTAACTGATAAACAAAAAAAAAAAAGCTGAGCTCACGTTTATTAAATATCATACGTGACTTGATAATTCGCTCAGCTCTCAGTGTGATATTATTCTGACAAACAAAAAACTTTAATACTTGTTTTTTTTTAAAGTTTAATGATTTTTATACAGTAAATGCTGAGGAACATTAGCACAAAAAATGTAACATGCTAAATAAAATAAGCTAATTTTAAGCAATTAAGTGTGCAAGTCTTTAATGTAAAAAACACTTTAACATCATTCAAACAGAAAAAAGTGTGTTTACTTTAAATACAGTATATTCTACCCTGGATAAGTAGGAACACAGTCGTCTCAGTAAAATGATTCACACTTTAACATTATTCTAATAGTGTAATTGTCTATTATTCATTTCTTACAGCAATAGCAGCATTAATTCATTATGAAAAATATATTTTTAAAGCAAATAAAAATAGTCACATTGTGCTATATTATAGATGTTTGTTTTATGACTCTTGCACTAGTGAGTCACTAGATAAATATTTTCCATTTTCAAATATTAAGTTTTCCAGCAGCAACAACAAAAGAGTTTTTCCAACATGCTGAGTGAAAATCACCGAAAGCTGCAAAATGTCTACCTGATGATTTTATAACCGGTTGTCACACCAAATCCTGTTTTTGTTTATTGTAGTAATAATTTGAGAATGTTCTTGCCGGATCTCACCATGAGTTTCCTCCAGGGACTCTGGTTTCCTCAAAACAGTCCAGATCGAGGTGGATTTATAAATTGCCCTCAGTGTTCGTATGAGACAGATAGAAAGACACCCCTCAACCCTACATATAATAAGTGCTATCATTTATATATACATACCAGACATGTACAGCACATGTGTACACACACACACACACACACACACACACCAATCTATCCACGTGTCAGTTCATGTCAAACCTGCAGCAGCTTGTTCAGGCCTGGAGGCTGGAATTCAGAAACACAGAAAGTTGATGAATCTTAAACATTAAATAAAAGAGAAGAAGAAAAACTGATGGGAAATGAGCATTTTTTTTTAATGTTATGTAAAAATTCATTCGTACATTTCAAATTTAATTTTAAGGCAAAACTGGACATGACAGAGGATTGTATGTTTTTACATGAACTACATTTTACACTTTTTTCTTCATGAAGCTGCAAAACTCAATAAAATTTTACGTACATTTGCAAAATAAATGAATATCAAACTGAGAGGTGAAATAAAAAATTACTAGAATAACACGTTAAATATATATTAAAGGCATCATATTTGCTCACATGATTTCTTATTTTAAAATATTAACAAAGAATGTCATAGTTAAGTTACACTGTAAACTGTAAACACTACAACAATAAAAAAGATAAATTACATTGTTATAAAATATGTTTTATTTTTAAATACATTACTATTATTATTAGTAGTAGAAGTCAATATATTGCGTAATGAAGAATAATAATCTGTACTGTATCTATTCATGAAATGTAAAAACGGTAATAATATAATAAATTATTTCAATTTTCTGATCTCATGTGAAGAAACCTGTAATACTGTTGGTAATCTAACAGTGTTAATGTTGCTGAGGATCAGGGAAATAAATCAATTTTAAGTAATTTTGATGAACAAACTAGAGTGTCATCACTAGACGAGGTGTTGCTACACTGGCTTGTGCCACCAGAGGGAGATAAAGAGCACTATCTTAATTATAAACAAAGACAATTAGCTCCACCTACTGTATACCTGACTGTGTTTAAGGAGAGTTCTTACCTAGTGATCATTCTTGAGTCAGCTCTGATAATCCTCCGATATTAAAGACATTCCGGATTCTCTACCCAACTCTGGGGTGCCTAAAGTCCTCAGGGTGCTAAAGTGTTAATTCATTCCAAAAGGTCTTTGTATGCAGGAGAGCCAGCATCATGTGAGGTGTGCCTTGTTCAGTAGATGTTTGTGGACATACACTTCTCACCTACAGTAATCCTCAACGTACTAAATGAGTTCCGTGCCGTTACGTACATCCGTTTTGTTCGTAAGTCCAGCAAGGTACTAGAAAACTAACACAGTCGGCTATAGAGTAACATGTTCCATGATCTTGTCCTTGTTCTTTAGAATCGCGCTGATGGTTGAACGATTCATGCTAAAAGAACGAGCGATGTCTGCCATCTTTTCACCTCGCTCCATTCTCTCAATTATTTTCACTTTTTTCTCCATCATTATTGTTTGGCACTTCTCAGCAGTACCAGCTTCATCACCGCTGCTTTTACGCTCGCGTCCTGACATCCTGGGATACACGCTACACACACGTGACAATGTACGCTGGACATGTGAGCTAACTTCTGTGATTTAAGACGTGTGAATGCATTTTTGTATCTTCAAAAGTTTGTAACTCGAATGTTCGTATGTAGGGGACTTCCTGTAGAAGGCCTGTATCTCTTCAATTTCAAATTCTAATTTTATTTGTCACATACACAGTCATACACAGTACGATATGCAGTGAAATGCTTAGCTTTATCCTGGCCCTGAGGTCATCGAGCCTGTTCTCCAGCGACTGAACGCCGGCTCGTTTCCCCCCGGGGCCGCCGCGTCGCGTCGGGTCGCGTCCTTTGTTCTCCCTCAGGATCTCACTCGGCCAGCTCGGATTCGGGATTAAAAACGTCGAATTGTGAGGACATTATAGACCAATAGAAATAAGAGTGTCTCTATCGTACCTAATGTACTCAGTTGTGATTATTTCCCGGTTGTAAGTTACTGAAAATGAACTTAAAAAATTTAAACAAAAAGAAAAAGATGTTGGAACAGTCGTGATGGCAGCCGAGCTCACCGGCACCGACTCCGGTGAGGCCTTTGGGAGTTTATTACACTGTACTGAATTGTGTGTGTATGTGTGTGAGTGTGTGTGAGTGTGTAATGTGATTTAAACATCGGTATCCTGTGTGAGTTTGTGTATATTTAGTGTTTAAGGAGAATTCAGTTCTACACCAGGAGGAACTGCGGAGAGAGAGGGGAAGGATGTGGAGAAGAAAATTACACACACACACACACACACACTCACACATACCGTCAGGTGCTCACACATGAATGTGTTCAGTTCTGTGTTTATGCTGAAATCGTTGCTCCGTGTTCAACACTTAATAGAAAGTTCGCCTTAATCCATCAGATTGTTTTATGTTTCCACTTCTCACTGTTGCTAAAAATCTTCTAGCGTTAATCATGAAGTAAAAATCATTAATCGTAGCGTTTCCCCCCAAAACTTAAGGTTCTCTTTTGATCTTCAAAGTCACTGTTTACGAATTCTTTTTTCCTTATACTGACATCATCATCATCTTCATCACCAGACTGCAGATGAACAAATGAGTCGCATTTAAACAATCGGGGAAGTTAATTTTAATATGTTTTAGCATTACAAAGCAACATCATACACCTGCAATCACACACACAGTGTCTCACGCAGCTCTACGGAGCTTTTTCGACAGTAATCTGACTTGTTCCTGACAGTTAACGGCATGAAGCTAAAAGCTGTCAAATAAGAATAAAAACATCTGCTTGTATGTACAGTATACAGACAGTATATGCAATTTGATATCTTGAAAACATTTTAAACAAAATGACGTAACCGTTTAGTTTCAATGGTAATTAATTATGATTTTCATGATTTTGGGACAGGGGTACTGTAGCTCAGTGCTTAAGGTCCGGGGTTCGAGTCCTGAGCGAGACCCTTAACCCTCAACTGCTCAGGTGTATAATGAGATAAAAATGTAAGTCGCTCTGGATAAGGCCATCTGCCAAATGCTGTAAATGTAATTTGAATAAACATGCTTTATGTTTGCTACAGTTAGTTGAATCCATGTTCTGCAAAGCCCCGCCCCTTTTTATTATAGCATTTTCATACTAACACATGGACAAAGTTCTAGTTGATTGGAGTTATGCTGTATGTCAGTGAGTAAAAAGGTAATAATGAATGTATACTAACAGCTAAAAACAAAATCAATTTAAATTTGTCTTTAGTTTACAAGAGGCTAAATGCCCCCCCCCCCAAACACAAAGACAGTAATCAGAGTTTTGTTCGAGCATTAAAAAAATCTCAATAATTTTCAGAAATGCGATTTGTAAATTCTAAATGATTGCTGCACTTTCACTGAACTGCTCTTGCACATATTACACTTGCAGTAAATCGAAACATCCCACCAAGTAATTAATACGACCTTTCTGTAAAATTCAGCATCCCTGGTTCATGCAATACTCCTACTGAAGGACTTCTGTGTAATAATACAGTCTGATGAATGTACATTACCACTGTGTTAAATCTGAACACTGTACCTGCAGCTGGTGCTGGGGATGAAGGTTCAGATCCAGTTCTGGTTAAAGTTCCTGATGGTGAGGACAGAAGGAGAAAAGAGAGAAAGTGATATTGATGAGTAGGAGGTGAATGAATGATCTGTTTCTCTCTCTCTCTCACTCACTCTTCTCCTGAGCTGCTTCTGCTTTTTTCTGTTAAAAACATTGCTTGAGATTGCAAAAGGCTTGTGAAATGTAACTTCAATCATCAGCACAAAAAAAATATTTATCCTTTATGAAGTAATAAACACTTTACTGCATGTCCATATATAAACTGAATGTACAGTATTTGTATGTATATCCTCCGCTCGGCCAAAAAAGCACACCTGGTTGTAACTAATAATAGTTAGCTAACAGTTAAGAGGCTCCCGTTGGATAATTACTGCGGTGATTAATACGGTTCAGCCGCAACATGTTATTGAACCTAAACTGATGCAGTGAGGAGCTTTTTATTTCTTAAACAACCACGTCAGGAGACATATCC
The DNA here is from genome assembly GCA_030014305.1 of Clarias laeviceps. Taxonomy (NCBI): domain Eukaryota; kingdom Metazoa; phylum Chordata; class Actinopteri; order Siluriformes; family Clariidae; genus Clarias; species Clarias laeviceps. Next base: position 1,024,468 of record JAQMYJ010000008.1, read on the forward strand.
TGTAGTCGTGGCTAAGATGTTCCTCTGTTTCAGAGGGTCAAATTATTGTCCTACATCAAGCAGAGAAAACAACGAGATTCTAAGGAGATTGCTGAAACTAAAATCGGGTTAAGAACTATAAAACGCATAATTGGATGGAAACATTTCTGCATGATAGTGACGGGAGATCACTTAATTATTTGCTGAAATCAAATCATAAAAAAAGAAATAATAATAATAAAAAAACAACAGTAGAACTCAGAGCTCTATCAAATTGTGAAAGTGCGGTTCAGAAAGAATGGGACGTAACACACATGGATTGGCCACCACGCAGTCCAGACCTTTAAGGATCCACATTTGCTCTTCTGCGTTTTTCTTTTTTTTTATTATAATTATTGGTTAATTCTTTCATTGTGGCTTTAAAATATCTAGGATTCCTCCCAAAAGTAACCTATAGTTTCTTACCCCAGGACTAGTTTTGATAAATCTAGAGGAAAAATGAATCCTTATCTACACAAGTGATATCAATTCTCTAAATGTTCTTTAGAGAAAAATCAAGTTCAGCTCCAGGTTAAAAAAACTGACTCATCTTTTTAACTTTGAAGTCAACTTCTGTCCCCCTGTGATCCTCAGAATATATTTGTTTTTGTAAAAGTAACATTTTAGTTACATAAAATAGTTACAAATTGTCCAATAGTTATAAAGTATTTCTCGTGCTCTGTCTCTTTTCACTGTGTTTCTTGCGAGATGGACCACCATCTTGACACAAAACTCCAAATGAACACAAGAAACATGAGAAGGATTTTGAAATTTTAATAAAATATAAAAAACAAAGCCATGATGTTCGTTTTATTTTTTTATATAACAAAGCAACATTATACACAGCTAATCACGTGTCTTGTGTCTCACCAAAACCTCACTTCAGCTGCTCTAACACACAGGTTTACCCGAAACATTACAGACTTAAAGACTCCAAATGAAGGAAAAAGTTATAAAATACATCAGTTCACCATTTTTAAACAATTCTTCTGATTATATCATTCATTAAAACAAACACTGAGACATAATATTTTATTTTATCCCTCAGATTTAAAAAGAATAAACACGTGTAAATGAAAATAAAGACATTGATGCATTTTTTTTCGTCATGAAAATTGAATATTTACAGACTCTGACATTTAAGGTTTCATTACTAAGGAAGCCCCGCCCACATTCCAACGAATACAATTAGGGGTGGAGCTAATAGATGTTAAATTTGGTGCAACGAAATTTATTCTGGGGTGCAAACTAACCTGAGCCGCTTTTTCTTTCATTTTTTTTTTTTCATTTGTCATGTGGAATTTTTTTTTTCAAAATTAAAAAAAATCCATCATGTTTTAAAGTCATATTTATGACACAATTATCTATAAACACATAGCATAACATTAACGATCTTACTATTTCTGATTATATTACAGTGTTCATTCTGAACGCCCCACCCCTTTTTAATTACAATATTTCTCAATGCTAGTGTTTTAGACAAACACGTCATCACTAACTGAAATGTTTTCTAGTTGCGCCATCGTTTGCACATCTCAGAGCTGTGCTGTGTCTAGACGTAGTTTTTAGACGGAGCCGAGGCGCCGTGGCTGTTGCTGTAGTACTTAGCGGTGCCTCCGGATCCCCCGGAGTTTGGGCGGCTGAAGCAGCACAGCAGACCTCCAGCCAGCAGGAGGATCACTCCCCCGGCCCAGCCGATGAAGATGCATGTACCGAGCTCGCGGCGGTTCGACGGGCTCACCAGAGGGTTGTTGAAGTTCTGCACGATGTTGTTGGCGGTCCAGCTGACGGGGATGATGAGCAGCAGCCCGGCTAGGAGCAGACCCACGCCCGCCGCTATGCAGATCTTTGGTTTGATGTCCTCGTTTTCGACACAGGTGGTGAACTCGGCGCCGGCGAACAGCACCAGCAGGGAGATCGACGACAGCATGCAGCAAATGATGGTCATGGCACGGGCCGCCTGGATGTCGGAGCTCAGGACCAGCAGTGAGTCATAGGATTTACACTGCTGCTGGCCCGTGCTCTGGACCACACACTCCATCCACAGGCCTTCCTCCTGAAGCTGCACACACACACACACACACACACACACACACACACACAGAAGTTGGGTTACACATATCACTGTCCCCTTCACTACAGCAACAGCACTGTTGGCTCCTTCTTTTAGCTCTTAACAAATTTACCTCATTTGATTTATCATATTAAACTGAACGAATTTATCACATTTGATTTTTCAGTTGATTCTCTTCACTTAATTGAATTTATCTTAATTGACAAAACTGATCTTCTAATTCACGGCACATGATCACCTGATTCTCCACACGTGATTCACATTGTCTGATTCGTCTTACTTAACCCTTCTGTGTGTGTGCGTGTGTGTGTGTGTGTGTGTGGTCCCAAAAAATGTGTACACACTTCAACATGAAAAAAGTATGCATAGATAGATTGTGCAACCATAAAGGTGATGTTGTGTTTATATTTATTTGTTTATTTATCTGTTTCACTTTGACATATTGTATCAATGTATTCAACAATAAACACACAGAACACATCAAATCAGACACACGAGACCCCTGAGCGACTTGAACACACCTGAGCTGTAATCCACAGGTGCAGTTACACACCATGGAGCTCAGACGTGTGCAAACCTGCAGAGCTTCTGTCTGAACTGCAACACTGACTTTGTGTGTGTGTGTGTGTGTGTGTGTGTGTGTAGGTGTGTGTGTGTGTGTAGGTGTGTGTGTGTGCCTACCTGTGCGGTGATGATGTTCTGTCCCGTGAAGGAAGAAACCTTCCAGGCCGGAAGGACACACGTGACGATGGCACCGATGAGACCGAGGACTCCTAAACCCACACACACAATCTGTATTCCTGATGAACCCATCCTGCAGGAGAGAGAGAGAGAGAGGGGGGGAGAGAGGGGGAGAGACAGAGAGAGCAGAAGAGAAGGAGAGATAACAGTTCGGTCTGGTCGCAGACACACAGTGTATAATGTGAATGTATATTTACTGTAGAGTGCAAGCAGAGACTCTGGCAGGACTAACTATGACATCATAACTAAAAGGGAGAGACAGAAGGAAACATGTTTACATCTGAGCATTTGGCCCACACTCTTATCCGGAGCAACTTACATTGTATATCTTTTTTTGTTACCTTTAGAATGTTTTAAAATAATTTTTAAAAACCTTATCCAAATGTAAACTTGCTTTTTAAGACATTTATCAGCAAAATATTTCTCTTACCTACAAATCACACAACGATAAAATACAACACACACGGAGGAGTTAAAGACCTCAAGAAATAACTCATTATATACGTTATTTAAAATCATTTCCAACAGCTAAAATCTTAGATTCTGTGTAAATAAATATAAAAATGTTAAATGTTTCAATGTATTTGTGTGAGTTCTGGAAAAAAAAACTGTGTTTGAGTGTGTGATGTGTGTGTGTGTGTGTGTGTGTGTGTGTGTGTGGCCTCAGTGTCAGCCCACTGCCTGCCTGTCTGCTGCAGGATAATTGTTGCTCTAATGGCTGGAAGAATAAACCACATCACATCGCCCACACACACACACACACACACACACACACACACACACACGGCTGATTGGGATCAGTCCAGCATTATAAGTGAGATGGAGGAGGCTGTACTGCAGAGACTGATATATTTCTGTCTCCAAACAATGTTGCTTTTCACCTCAGCTGTCAATCAAAGTCTAATGCAACGTGTAATGTACACTAATACACAGCGGCCACGCCTCCTTCACTGATACTAATGCACAGCATGGGTGGGAGTTTGACCTTTACACTATGGGGTCAAGTGGCGTGTCCTCCCAAAAGCCAAGAGAAGCCAGGCTTCCACAGTTTTTTCAAACTTTTTCAATAAAAACACATTACTACCAGTTTTGCATTGTTAATAAACTCCTCTGTGCTGTTGCAATATTTTACTGAGTATTTTACAGTGAGTGAAACAGCGCCCCCCCATGTTATGTGGGGAATGTGTGGTGAAACATGGTATTACACCTTTACCATCATGTCCGAGGGGACGCTAGGCCGAGTTGGCTTCCGTTTCTAAAATAAAATCGATAGAGTCGTCAAACTATGAAATGCACCGCCTGTCTCTCCGCAAACTCCGCCTGTGTTACACCTCCTTCACTGCGATGGAGACCAAAATGTCAGTGAATGTTTTGTCATAAACATCTACATTTCTCCTCAGGTCTTTCAAACCAGACTTCGTCCTGATTCGCCAGCACGCCTTCAGCATGACGGAGAATTCTGATTTCCGGAACCTGATCATCGGTCTGCAGTACGCAGGCGTCTCCAGCATCAACTCTCTTCAGTCCATCTACAACATGTGTGATAAACCATGGGCCGTGAGTCACTTTTCAGTATCATACAGATTCAGAAATTCAGCCACTTCACCCGTCCACCACTACTGTGTGTCCACACTGATTTCCGTACCAGTCAGTTCTCCCATCACACAGCAGCTTCCAGATGGGCTGAAGTCTGACGCCCGCTTCATACGAGAAACGTGAAGTCGGCCACGTTCAGAGTAAAGCGCTATCCACCCTCTTCTACATACATGAACTCACAGATTCCCACGATTAGCTAGTGTCACTGTGATTGACAGGGGACAGACAGTATATGGCCCTCCCACCTAGAGAACATGACTAATATTGCTCACTTTGACTCTGGGATTTAAACATGCAATCTACAATTTTGAACTGCACAATTACAACAGCCTGTAATGCCATACTAATGTCCTGGGGTGAAAAGATCAACACAAAGCTGTTCCATTAGGACAAAAGTAATGGCGCCTTATACAAAGAAGTGGACTTAGAGTCCGCCTCTGGTAGCTCAGCTCTCTACGCCTCACACTGTCCTTCGAGGCGCTGTTCCATCATTTAGTCACCATTTTGTAATTTTCAGCTCTTTGACTTTTATGGATTTTTCTGGGCGTGGCTACCTGCAATTATCATGAATGTGCTTGCTAATTAATGGTGTTTATCAGCCTGCACCAGTACTAAATAGCAACATAATCAAAGTGATAATAAGAAAAATGATTGTTAAACTGGTGATATTTTTTTTGTTTACCTAAAACTTTATTCAATTATTAATGAAAAAGACCTAATAATTTTATTGTACCTTAAAAGAGAAGGGGCAAGTTGATATAGGGTTTAATGAGAGTAATGTGTTGTGTAATGGCTGTTGTTGTTGTTTATTTCGGCAGTTTGCTCAGCTGATCAGCACACACAGGAGGCTGGGAGCTGAAAAATTTCCACTGATCGAACAAACCTACTACGCAAACTACAAAGAGATGGTAAGATGTTTATTTATTTCCTTATTCATAGATTTTCTTTGGGATTCACACAGAGTTCACACTGAGGTGGAGATTATGAACTGAACTGAACCAAAAAAACACGAGAACCAGAGCTGCAGTTCATTGCGGTTCAATGGATTGGAGTGAAAATACAGAGAGTCATGCTTTTATTTTCATATTCTTTAGGTAACCATGCCAACCTTCCCTGTGGTGGTGAAAATTGGACACGCCCACTCTGGAGTGGGTAAGGTACGTGTCAGCTCGAGCAAAATCTAAAATGAATAATGGGCAAAAGTTTATAGAATCGAAAGAGAAACTGAACACATTTCTGAGATTTTCAAGTCATTAAATATTTAACTAGTGAAATGAATAAATAATTATATAAATAAATAAATAAATAGAGATGCAATAATTCTAGACTGCATGTAGATAATATAGGCTGTGTAACAGAAGCTATGATTTTTAACGCTTATCCACTGTGTGAAGGTGAAGGTGGACAATCACACCAAGTTCCAGGACATAGCGAGTGTGGTGGCTCTCACACAGACCTACAGCACGTCCGAACCCTTCATCGACTCCAAGTACGACATCAGGATCCAGAAAATCGGCAACGACTACAAAGCCTACATGTAGGTCCAGCTGTCAGAGCGAACACTTCCTCATGATTTCATCTTATTTAAGATAAAGCTGAATTATTTTTGTTTGATTTTATTTTAGGAGAACCTCCATCTCAGGAAACTGGAAGTCCAACACAGGAACAGCCATGCTGGAGCAGGTGGCCATGACGGACAGGTAACAACATCACTTCCTGTTTCACAGGTTTAAATTAGCTCAAAGCATATTTTTGTTTTTTAAATAATATTTTTGCATTTACATGTGAAAAATTTGACAGCAAATTGGAATAAACATGTTATCTGTGTTTTTACACATTGTTCCAAATGATCATTCTCTGACTATAACTATAGTTTTCTAAAACTAGGAGTAATAAATGACACGTATACGTCACTTAACATCCACTACTTTCTGTTTGACTCACTACAGAATCACAATCAAACCGTGTGTTTGCTATATACAGTGGAACCTTGGATTGTGAGTAACTCGGTCTGCGAGTGTTTCGCAAGAAGAGCAAAAATCCGTAATAAATTTTTACTTGATATACAGTACAGGCCAAAAGTTTGGACACACCTTCACTCATTCAATGTGTTTTCTTTATTTTCATGACCATTTA
>JAQMYJ010000008.1:1042109-1053898 GCA_030014305.1 Clarias laeviceps
ATTCCATACAAACTTAAATAATTCTTTTGATTGTGTGAAGCTGCTTTGCGACAATGACAATTGTTAAAAGCGCTATATAAATAAAATTGAATTGAATTGAATTAAATCTTATCACGGGCGTGGTGTTTATAAAACCGTAAACTCTGGAGAAGATGTACCTGATGCAGAGGGACAATTCAGTTGTTCCGTGCCGAGTCTGACCCAGAACAAGATGCAGGTGGAGACGGCTCTACTGGCCGGTTGGGTTTATTTAGCGTGAGGCTGTGCAGGTGACGCGGCTCTATCTGATGCGTGCTTTTAATCCATTTCATCTCTTATCGTTTATTCCTCAGACCATTCGATTCAGGAGAAAGATGTCTGACCTGTTGTTATATTGTAAGTAAATGCAAACAAATGTTGGGAATGTATGAGAGATGTTTATTATCTAAAATGATCACTTTATCTCTGAGTGGAGTTAATCTAAGTTAATTGTTGTTGTGTACAATATTTGTGAATTATGTGAAGTTAAATTCTCCACTAATCTCAGGTACGTTTTCAGATAAATGTAAGAATTACAGCCAGACCGGAGATCATAACTTCAGTACTGCTATAGATTTCGCACAGAATTCTGGTGACGAGACAAAACTGGACCATCGGTGTAACCATCGGTTTCTATCGGTGTAGAAAGTCAACATCTGGTCACATGACTGCATACAGTCTAAAGGTTGTTGAGCGAGGCCCTTAACACCTATCTGCCCAGGGGGCGCTGTTTCATGGATGACACTGTGTTTGGACTCCAGCTTCATATTCAGTAAAAAAAAAAAAAAAAAAACAGAAATGTTAAACTGTTTAAATGTTTAAAGACACATTTTCATTTTATTGTATTGGATATACATATTAAATCTTAAACACAAATACATAAATAAAGTTAATTAAAAATTACAATGAAGATAAATGCATAAGGAAAACAGAAAATAAGACTAAAATGTTCAAAAATGTAATAAGTTGAAATTACAAAGAAAAATCTAAAAATCCAAAAATGGATCTTTTTTATATGGTTCTATATTATACATTACTTAGTTTGTTATTTTTCAATTTTTTTTATTCTATATAATGAACTTATTCATTAAGGAACATTAACACGTTAAGGAAAATTTTCCAAGTCAACCTAAAAAAATCAGTGTCATGAAGAAGAGCTATTAAAACAAAGTCCAGGAAAGTGTCATAAATAATATCTCAAACATAAAAAGGCCTTCTTTAAATCTGTTGTTTAGAAAATAAAGGTGATTCGGTCTAACTGTTAAGTGGATGTACAGTATAATTAACTTACAGGCTTATCTCAAGTACAGTCACATCACAACACCTCCACTGGTCAGAGATGATGATTTCATATTCTGGATCGTTCTACAGAGTAGAAAATAATACGAATGAACAAAGAACAGTCAATCAGGAGATGTGTCTGAACATTCAACTGGTAGCGAAAGGCCTAAAGTTCTGCTGCCACCTGATCAGTTTATAAAGGTGTTCTGATGGAAAAAACATTAATATCACGTAAAATACGACTCGTCACTGTTACTCTGTACAATTCCACATCAGAATCTGGTTTCTGTTTCAGTTGCTGTGTTCTTCTGTTCTGCGGCATCTAATATCTAGTTTGCGGATTTTTCTTTTTTTTCTTTTACTTTATTAACTACTTCATTTGATTGTGTGTATATTTTTGTACCCTCTTTGTTCTTGGAGCAGTCTCTGTCCTCTGTGACTTTAAATTAAAAAAAGTTTTATTTTATATTATTATTTTGTAACTTTATAGTGTTAATCTGTTTTGTCTCATCCTTTATATAAAGAGTTAGTTTTAAATCTCTGTAAAACTAGAACCAAAGTAAAGTTCAGTGTTATGGACGGATTGAACCACAAGATGGCGACATTTACAACCTTTAAACAGAATGTCAGTCTGACTCCTCCTTTTACAGTATAGTCCTGTGCAACCTGAAAAATTTGAAAAAGTCATGAAAAAGTTTATTTCTCTTGTAATTCAATCATTCTAAGTGAAACTCTCATATATGACGTCAAATAATTCAGGCTTTTTCTGCTTCATACAAATAAAAAGTCCAGTATCTCAGAATGTTAGAATATTTCCTAAGATCAAGCAAAAAAGGCTTTACATTACAAAAATGTCCAACATCTAAAAGTCAATTAATGTTTGCACTCAATACTGTTTTTTTATCATGAATGGCTGCATCAGTGCAGCGTGGATGTGATCAGTCTGTGTCACCGCTGCGGCGTTACGGTAGACCAGGTGGCTTTGATAGCAGCCTTCAGCTCGTCTGTCCTGTCGGGTCGGTGTTTCTCATCTTCCTCTTGACAAGATCTCAGAGATTCTCTGTAGTGTTCAGGTCAGGTGAGTCGTCTGGCCGATCGAGTAACATAACATCAGTAACCAGTTAGTGTTAGTGTCGTCACTGTGGGCAGGTCCTACTGGAAATCCTCAACATCCCCATAAAGCCTTAAGCATTGCATGAAGTGCTCTACAGTCTCCTGGTAGACTGTTTGATTTAAACACAGTGGACGAGACGGCTCGCCAAATCATCACTGACTGTGGGAACTTCACACTGGACTTCTAACAACTTGGACTCTGAGCCTCTTCTCTCTTCCTCCAGACTTGATCTGCAAATGAAATGATTGAAAATGCACCACTTTCACCTGTAAAGAGGCCTTTGGACCAGTGAGCAACGATCCAGTTCTGTTTCTCCTCAGTCCAGGTAAGACGTGTCTGATGTCTCTGGATCAGCAGTGTGTTGGTAATAAAAGTGCTGCAGTTGTAGCTCATTTCCTCGAGACGTCTGTGTGTGTGTGTGTGTGTGTGTGTGTGTGTGTGTGTGTGTGTGGTGGCTCTTGATGCACTGACTCCAGCCTCACGACACTCATTGTGAATCTCTCAAGACTGTAATCATCTCTGTTGCACCTTTTCTTCCCACACATTTTTTTTTTTTTTTTTTTTTTAGGAATTTCCTTACTGTGGGATGAATAAATGTATATTTTATCTTCTCTTCTTTTTTCCCTTCATTACACTGCTTGTGGAGGGAGTGGATGATCAGCAGTCTTCCTGAGAGATACACAGGATTTATTCTGTATAAACTGTAATTTACTCCAAAAGAAATATTCTAATCTTTTGAGATACTGAATTTAAATTAAAACTAACAAATCTTGAAAGATTTTACTTTACATGTAATTAATCTAGAATATACGAGAATTTCACTTTTTAAACCTAATTATGAAAGTGAATTACCTTCTCGAGAATATTTTAAGTTTTTAAGATGTATATGTTTATCACTGCTGTATATTTCTATTTTATCAACATTATTATCATTCCGTCCATTAAACCCCTTGTTTAACATAGTTTTAAGGTAGTTTGTTCTCATGGCTGCTGCTGTGGAAATTTGAAAGCACCGATAATGTTGAAACAAAGCAACTTTATAGTATAAGTTATCGAGGATGTAAAGTATTTTACGAAATTCCTCACAGATGCTGTAAAGTATTTCTTCAATACTGTCCAAGATACAGTGTAATATTAGAACATGATCACATTCTGGTGCAAAAACCAGGAAGTAAATACCCAGCTGTGGTGTTTATGAAATGTTCAGTGAAAGCACTTGTGGTCGTATTTACATGATTGCGGGCCCTTAAGGCCATGTGGAAAAAAGGTGCTGATGTGAACCAGTGAGATAAATTCACAACTATCTTGTGTGTGACAGGGAAACGATCAGTGGTGCTGGACTTTAACCATCCAGGAAACTAACCACAAAAACCCCAGACTAGCTGTTTCCTCAATAAACGTAGAAAACATCCTCTGTGTCTTACGGGGCTTGTTTGCATTGGGTTGCATTAGATAGAGTTCAGGTTAGTTGCAAGATTTGACATCCAATTAAACATAAAAACACAAATCGTAGCTTTCATCCAATGTCTCAACCTTAACGGCAAGTTAAAGTGGAACTGCTTACATTTAATTAACATACACACTGTATGGATACTTTTAATGCAAATTTTGGAAGAATTTTATATGATTTAATTGTTGACAAGATTAAAGTTGATAGATAGATGATGGATAGCCTTGTGTACACTATGTAGACATACAGACAGACAGACAGACAGATAGATAGATAGATAGATAGATAGATAGAAAGCTTTGGTTGCACTATATAAGTTCATATTTATTCATGCAAAAATAATTAGAAATATAGTTGCAAGCAACATTGAGCGGGCCCAAGCACCCTGTGCCATCACCACCTTGGCGCACCGCACAACCTGTTTGTCTGTTGACTGTGTTAAGACCTCCAAAACGCCATCGCCGCCCGGATGCACCGCACAACTTGCGCACTTCACACAATATGACGTAATAGGGCTGATGTCAGCTTTGGCCCCAAATATTTGTCATGTCAACTGTGTGTGTGTGTGTGAGTGAGAGACATGTGTGTGTGAGTGTTAACATTTAGAGACGCAGATGCTGGAAAAAAAGCATCACACTATGATGTTACTCAATGTGATGTCACTGAACACGTCACTCAATATAATGTCACACAGGACGTTATCAACCACTTTTCAGCATAAGTTTAATGCTTTGTCACAGCCGACCCATTTGATATATCAAAAATCCTCAATGACTTTAGATCACATCGGCCCGGTTTGGTGGCGATCGTACAAATTCCCTAGGAGGAGCAGTGCAAAATCCATCTGGTGCGTTTTAGCAAACGACCCAAAATAACTGACTTCCTGTTGAGTTGAGCCCAGGACATGCAGGGCAAAATTGATCGGCTCAATGAGCTCTAAATGTGTACCGGGTTTCGTGTGCTTACGTGCAAGTGTGTATGAGCTATGCAGCAAAATCTCATGTAAGGGCCCCTGAGGGCCCCGGGCCACGAGACTCTCAGGCATCCTAATGGCAGCAGATTCCAACCTGTCTGCCAGTTTTTGAGCTTGTTAAGACACCCAAAAAGCCCAAAAGGGTGGGAAAAAATCATTAGGAAAACAAGAGGGTCCTGTGCACCCTATAGTGCTTGGGCCCTAATAATTATACACGTAAAAAAAAATACTTAAAACATGGTGTAAAATGTAAAGTAATTCAGATTATGCTTTCTTTGGCTTATGGACTTATTTAAATTTTATATTTTTTGTTTTTGTTAATGTTTTTTGATAAACAATCAACATTAACAAGTTTTTCGAGAAAAATAACCATTAGAAACTTGACGACTCAGTGAGTCAAAAAGTCGACTCTTTGTAAGGCATTGAGGTAAACAATCAAATGAATCAGAATCGTTCAGAAGATTCATTTTGCACTATTTCAGTCAAGGCATTGACGTCACGCTTTTACAACCGGGGCGTTGCGTTGAACCAAAGGATATTGACACAGGAAGCGACCAATGAGCTTACAGATTACAGGTTCAAACCTGAACCATGGACCAATCCGCTTTCGGGTAGAGTTAAACGCACGCGCAGTGATCCCGCCTTCTTTTAGCCGCACGGTCCTCTTTTTTTGAGTGCTGGCGGAGGACTGAGGGGAGAGACAGAGAGCGAGCGCGAGAGTCAGGGGCTGTTAGAGAGAAAAAGATCACCTCAGGAGAACCGAAGTGAAAAACAGGAGCTAGAGCTAGTATTTTTGTATTGTAGAAACCTTTTTTTTTTGGTTTAGGATTTCTAATACGGGTATTTAATAAGCTAACGCGGTGTAGCTAAGCTAAGTGTAAAGCAGCTAGCCAAGGAAAGCTAAGCTAGCAGCTAACCAAAAATGGCGAGATTTCAATAACGGTGTCTTTTCTTTTCTTTGTGTTTTCTTTTTTTTTTTTTTTTAAAGATTTGCCCGTTTTTTTCCGTGGGGCCTTATTGTTATTGATTTTTTTCGATTCCGACGATTATTTGTGACTGAAATACCTGACGAGCTTGAATAAACCGAGAGAATATAAAAGTAAAATGGCGGAACCGGACAAATTAAACATCGACTCCATAATACAGCGGCTCCTGGAAGGTGAGCGGATTCGAGCAGTTTTCTGCCTGGTTTTAATGAATATTTACACATTTTACAGTTTTAGAGTCACTTTTAGTAATTTGTCATGTTTTCTGTAGCGATAAAATACCTTTAATTTTCATTTTGTTCTTTAAAGGAATAGTATTAGTGTATCCTGTGTGTGCAGTGAATTCTGCTCGGGGCTGAGGATGAGTTTTTTTTTAAATTTTTTTCCCCCCCTCCTGACTGAAATGAAATGATTTATTTTACATACGATTTAATTTTATCGCGTGGAATTATTCATGAAACGTAATGGTTATTTATTATAAATGGTAACAGGAGCTGATGGACAGCGTTGTGATGAATGTGCTGATGTAAAACGCGCGCTACTGCTCAGGTCTGCTTAAACACTCAAAAAAAGTTCATTGTATTTTATCTTAAATCATTTTAGCATTATTAATTTCTTTCTTACATTTTTTTTGCATTTAATTCTTGCTTGTTTAAAGTTGCAAATTTATTTAACATGCCTTGAAAAGACGTTCAGTCTGCCAACAAGAGATGTGAAGAAATGAAAAACACACTTCATTTTTAAAATAAAATTAGTTGAAATCCTCTACACTTTTTTTTTTTTTGAGATTACACCGTCATTGGGAGATTTTTTTCCCCTGGGAAAGATGCCCAATTATTTGCTTTTTAATATAATATTTGTATATAATAATAATAATAGCTGATTGTTAAGTTATGATTAAAAACAGGAATTAAATGTGAATTATATTGAGTCGGAAATGATTTGCGGTTAGATCACTGCCGTAAACATACGAGAACACATTCCATTGACGCTCCAGGGTTATCGTAGCTTAAAATTTTAACAAATTCAGGGTTAATTGAGATTTTTATTAATCATGTGCAGATTTTTCAAATTGTCTAAATATTAAACAATAACCAAGTCCAAGGATATCGATTTGTCGTAAAGATTATGAATAACGTTCTCTTTGTACACTTTTAAGGGGAAAAAAGCGTCTTAAATATAGTTTTGGTAAAAATGTGAATCATGTTTAAGACTGGACAAATGATCTCGTTAAGAGGAGACTTAAATTATTAACAAAATCTACATAAATTCCAGCTTTTACCATGTTAATATCCTGATTTCGATATTAATGTGATTGACTGATCAGCACTTGTGTTGAATTTTATTCTCTCCTCATGTACATTTAATTTTTGTTTCTTTCACATCAGAGCCACAGGATTTTTTCCAAGAAAACTTGACCCCAAACTCTGGTTCACTTTGATCAGTCAGAACATGGTCGTTCTGTGCTCAGGATCCGTCCTCAAGGTTTTTAATTTTTTTTACGAATGGTACGACATCCTCGGGTACCTGAGAACGGAAGCAGTAGTAGGAAGGCACGCGAGAGCGTTACTTTAAACACTTCTGCCAAAATATCAGTAATATTACACGTAGTGCGAAGGTTAACTTCATTATTCTCTTGTATTCTTGTGGTTAATGGCGGCTCACAAACCAAGTAGTTGCACACTGCCACCTGCTGTATGAGAGTGTAAATACACACGTGTACCCGAGAACGGAGAACAAAAAAATAATAATTGCGCACGGCACAAATCGGTCGCTACTGGTGTGAGAGACAGCCGGATCACACCCAGGATTTTCGCACATACAGATGGTTTAAAAAAATGGCAAAAATGTAAATATGGTCTCGTGAAATTATTTTGCTGCCTTTTGCGGTCAATGTACATGTATGGAGTTTCAGTTATTTAAGCATTTCTTTTTCTTTTTTTTTTTAATAAGTATTTGTAAACATCCTCTTTTAAGGAAACTTTTGTCCAAAGCTGAGATGAAGACAAAATGGTGTGATTAATAGTTACACATCACAGTTCAAATCGTGATATGTGCCAAAATGACCGTAATGTTTTTTTTTTTTTTTTTTTTTAAATGTTCTTTTTTTATTTATATCAAATTATGTAACCCTGAGCCTTATTTGGAGTGGATTAGTTTATCAGCAGGACGTCTGCGATGCGTCTCCACAGACATGTTAAACTCTCAAGCACTTAAAAGCCTTTCCAGCTGCTCATATGTTCTACAAATCCAGATGTTTGCATCATGTGCGTGGTTAAATATTTAATAATTTGTTAGTGATGAAACATGCACATGTATAGAAAAGTCAGATCGCATGCTGTATGTTGTGTGTAGAGTAAATCTTTCTATGTACAGCTATTTTTTTTTCCTCTCTGAAAAACTCTTCCCCAGGTAGAGTGTTTAGCGGAGTGTAACACACGCACACACACTGAGCTCCTGTCCTAAAGAATCAGGGAGTGTTGTGTATCACTGATGCTGCACAGCTAAATGCGGCGATTGGACATGTCGGACATCTTTTTTTCTTCTTCTTTTCTTTCCCTCCAACATGATGCGGCACAGCCGCTCAGAAATGATCAGACGAGCAGCGAGATTGGAGAGAAACTGCAGGTCTGTCGTTTTCTCTAGAGGAAGACGGAAATAATATCACTGAGGCGCTCCTGTAAAACAGGAAGCAACCTCAGAGCGGTGTTTAACTGTGTATACTCCCGTCCGAATAGGGCTGTGTGTGTAGTAATCTGATTGTTAGTATTGAACAAAGCAGTGTTTTTGTACATGCTGAACTTCGTCTTTCTTGTTTCCTTTGTTTTTGTTTTTTAGATAATGAAATAAGGCGTGTGTTAGTGCAGGATGGAAACTTGAGTCTGTGTAAAAGGCACGGGGGGAGGGGGGGGGGTTCAGAGATGCAGAAATACGTCAGATTAAAATCGCTTCTTAATCTTAATTTGCTGGAACCCCGTGACTTCTCAATCCTGTTTATCGTTTTCTGAGATTTAAAAAAAAAAATTGTTTATCCAAATACATTTCTTTCTACGGTTATTGATGACGCTCTTTAATTTAACAAACACTAATGGGCGTGGTTATGCAAATAAGATATCCATTGGGATACAGCTATTTCATAGATGTGTAAATATGTTGGTGGGCGGAGCTTGTTATCCAGATCAGATTTACCATTTTTACTGATGCGTGAATCGTCAAACAAACTCGATTTCTTTGTGTACACAAGGTGTGTGTTTGCAAAACTAAAATAACACAGTATTTAGATACTTTTATTATCCTACGTTTTGTGTCTTTAGAGTTTCAGGTTTATTTATTTCTCTCCCTTTGTATGACGTATGTGTGCAGCTAACGCAGACAAAATGGGTGTTTTAGTTCTGATTGTTTGCTCTTAGCGGCGGGTTTTAGCGTTTCTTTCGTGTGTAAAGTGTGTAGCGTGCAGATTAACACACACACACACACACACACACACACACACACACACACACACACACTCCGACGTCAACTCATTGTCTGCAGTCAGATAATCAGATTAAGTCATTTATTTATTAATTTAATTTATTTTTTTTGAGTAAATCAGTGTCAGCGAGTGTATTCCAGGGACGAGCCACTACAATATTATCATGATACCCACGTGCTGATTCAGTTTGTATTGTGATTGTTAGTATCGCGTGTCCCAATTCAATATTAAACGTTCTCTGATTTTGTTAAAATGTTAAACAACGTTTTTTTTATTTATTTTTTTTGCCTCATAATTGTAACGCTCATCCAAAAAGGGCGTGGTTATGGAAACCTCACGTATGTGGGGAGATTCATATGACGTGTACATAGTGTGCTAGTGGGCGTGGCTTATTTCTCATGTTGTTTAATGTGGACAGAGGAACACGATTCCTTCGTGTACATGAGAGGTGTGTGTTTGTGAACTGTTGTGTATATTGTGGTTTACAGACGCTGTACAGTACAATTATTTATTTATTTTTTTGTAGAAAGCGTATTGCTAATTACTCAAGATGTTTAATAAAGATCTGTCAGTGAGGGAAGACTTGTTCGACCGTAAACCAGTATTTCTCAAAACGTATTAAAGATGCAGAAAAAGGGGCGTGGCACTAAAACTTGTTGAATTCCAGCTTTCTGTGTCCTTATATGGCATAAAGCAGAGTTGGTAGGGTTTGTGCTTCGTTCTCCAGAATTAACAAAACGATTTATTTGGTTATGTTGTGTGTACGAACCAAACTCAAGATCACAACAGTTACTGACGTATGCTAGTGATGTATCGCGTTACGCTACAGCACAAGTTTCTCAGAGATCATGAATTATGGGCCAAGAAGAAGCAGCTGGATTTAATTAATATTTTCTTTTTTTTAAATTAAATTCTTTATTAGATGATGTAGGTTACAGTTTTGTTTTACTTCTTAATGTGACCGTGAGGTTTTTTTTTTTTTTTTTTTAAATAAAAAGAAATAAATTTGTGTAGGTTTTGAATAAAATTAAAGGAATTGTTAAAATGTGCCGCATCATGCATCGAGACGCCTGTGCTACGAAACTGTAAATTATAAGAATGAGTCAAGTGTAAAAAAAAAAAAAAAAAAATTTTTTAGATAAGTTCGTTATTTTTAAACAAAAACAGGGAAAGTAGTTCTAGGAATACAAGTAAGTTCCAGTAGAAAATGTCACTGAATAATTGGTTACATTTAAAAGCAAAATCGTGATACAGACCCGTGCAGTTTTGTCAATTTGTTAGCGAGAGAACATTTGTGCCGTTATTTGCTGTTAGGCCCGATTATCACGTTTTTAAAACAAAACGGTACATTTAATAGTTACGCATAACAGTTTAGATCACAATATTTAATGGTTATTAAATACCTGCAATTTTTTTATTTTTTCCCCCCTTCCCCCCCAAATCTGTGGCTGAAAAACATGATGAAAATGTTATCAGTGAAGTGTATTGTGACATGATTAATCTTATGATACAGTTATTACACCATGGCGTGTCGCTCCACCCTGTAGAGAAGGAATTCACCTGAGAGACGGTACAGCATGAGTGAGACTTTACCGCGAGGTTTAATCTGACTTGACGACTTCCTTTTTTTTTTTTTTTTTTTCTTGTGATAAATTTCTCATCAAATCAGGTCAATGCTGTATGTTTCTCTCTCTCTCTCTCATGGATTAGACTCCATGTTTATGGCATGCAGTGATGAGCGTCACACAGCAAGTTTGGTGTGATCTGTACACACACACACACATACATGCCTGTGCTGAGCTCTGTGGTAACCGTGTCGTGTTTGTTTAAATAATAAAGCAGTGAAATATGATTCGGGGTGAAAAATGATAGAGAAGTAAAACGAGTGTTGAAACAAAAAAAAAGTTGCGTAAAGAGAGAAAGGGCGCGGCGGTGTGGGTGTGTTTTAACTCATTCTTCATGCTTGTCAGGTTTCTGGAATGAAGCGATGTGTAAATTAAAGATGATGTGGCCTCATGTGATTTGTATCAGAAAAAGGTGCCACACGGTAAAAGTCGGCTGTATGTTCAACTGTGCAGCTGTAATGAGCCGCGTATTTAATGAGCATGTTAATTAGAGCTGTTGATTAGAGACCTGCACTCCCGCAGGAGTACCGCGGGACCCAGCGCACGGAGTTCGGCGCGGGACAAGATTTGATGGGTGAATGCGGGCGGTAAGGTCCTCATGTATGTGCAGGTTGCGGGAGAATAAAATTAATCACGGGACTACCGAAAAAATGGAATTATCTTAAAATTAATTTATTGAAAACAAATACTATATTATTTATCTACTGCACAAAAGCAGCAAGAACGACTAAATTAAAATAAAAACAATTTACAGGCACAAGGTCGGAAATTTTTTTTATTTATTGAGAATTAAGGATAACTTATGTTCAATGTTTGGACATTGCTGAAGGCAAAAAAGCCTAACGTTCTGAAGCAGTATTAAGCCAA
>JAQMYJ010000008.1:1075737-1089939 GCA_030014305.1 Clarias laeviceps
TCACACTGAAACTCTACATAACGTGATTTAATTAGATTTAATTGAATTATTCTGATTGTAATTGCTCTCATTAGACAATTAGACTCACCCTGTATCTTGGTCTCGGTCCTTAATTAATCATCTGCACATTCCCAGCCTTCTCTCTAGAGTCATCTCCAGAAGTATTGGCACCCTCAGTGCACTTTGCAGAGAGAACTTTAACACGTGATTAAACTCAAATCATCCTGAAGTGTATAAAGATTTAGAACAAAACATGTGAATGTAATTAAAATGATGTGAATGAGTAATGTCAAAAGTATTGGAACATGTTATATAAACCGTAGGTAAAACTGGCTCCATCTATCTATTCTCCAAGTGGTTTCACCTGGGTCTAACGAGGCGTTCAGAGTAACCGGGCCGCGGGTCACCGGCTTTAGAGCACTTCACTGTTTAAGGGCTTCGACTCTGGTATTTTTGTAAGTCAGGCTTGTAAGGTGAAGTGGTTTTCCAGGTCTGCAAAAAAAAAAAAAAAAAAACGTGTTTTTGCCATGTTCATTTTTTAATGTTCATATATCTATAAGGGAACTGGCTTGTTTTTAAACATCCACATGCCTACGTGCAGGCAGAGGGAGTATAGATGTGACCTTTAAACTCAAGTTAATTTGTTTAAACGAGAAGTTATAGCAAGACAGACTGTCTGTCTGGTCACCTGACCTGTCCAGGAGATAGATATAAAAAAATAAATAAACCTAGTGATACCTTTGTACATGTTGACAGAACAAATCGATGTTATATCATGACCTGTACTTACTTAGGTAAAAATAAATAATACAGAGATGTAGTGAGATCACGTTGAGATTAAATTAAGCTGCAAGTGGAGAATATAAGTGATTTTTACTGTAAAGAGTTAAAAAGCTTTTAAAAAAAAGCTTTAGTTGTAGTCTGAGTAGAGAGAAGGAGGAAGGGCTCATGAAAAAGCAAAACTACTAAGTAGCAAAAGATTAAATGTTAAATAAAATGTGTGGTTGTCTCATGGGGTTTAGCGTTTAGTTTATACTTTGTTGTTTAATTTATTTTCCGGGTGCTTAAACTATATCTTTATTTTTTTATTTAACTAAAATAAAAAATTTCTTCTGGTTTAGGCCACACCAGAATATTCTTGTTGCTTTGGAGCAACAAAACAGTGATGTTGAAAGTGTGTGTGTGTGTGTGTGTGTGTGTGTGTGTGTGTGTGTGTGTGTGTGTGTGTGTGTGTGTGGGGTCAGTCCTCTGCCAGAGATCCGGCGATGGAGCTACCTGAGGGAGACGCTGCTGCGCTTCAAGCGCACTCGGGACTTCCAGGCCACCTTCGACGCCCTGCTGGAGGGCGAGTGGACCAGCGAGTACTTCCGAGACCTCGGCTCGCACCGGCAGGAGCTCCTGAGGCAGCACGTGAGTGTACACACCTGGACCTCACACACCCGCCGCTCTGTGTGTTTAAGACGCGAGGATTTTGTATGTGACTCGTCTTACAGGGTTTTTATTAAAAGCGACATCAGGGCTAATTTTAGCGTCAGGTTTTGTCAATATACATACGGATTTATTTTTCTTCTTCTTAGTGTAAAATCTTTCTTTTTTTTCTTTAGATATTTAACAAACTCATCAACGCAGTTTCTATTTATCTGAAGTGCAGCTATTTTGATGTTAGATCTATTCATGTCAGGAACGTCTTGTCTTTTATTCTCTTCAGTGATTTTTATTAATGTTTATTTTTAAAGTATGTGAAGTAAAGGAAATCTTTGGTATTTTAATCATTTATACAGAATTGCAAGAAAATCTACTTAATAAAAACAATTACATGAATAAATTTTTTTATTTTTTTTCCCTTTTTAAGTGTTTCCTAAATTTATTCAATTTCAAGAAATGATATTTTATAGGGTGAATTAAATAGTATTAATTTATTATTATTACAATGATTTTTATTAAAAAATGTTTTTATAAAAACTAACAACGTCATTGTTTCATCAATTTCAATAAAATGTAAATAAAATTTGTTAATTAAATAATAAATTTTTTATTTCTTTGCATTTAAAAAGTTGGTTAACTGTGTTTTTATTTTTTTAAACTTCTGTGTTACAAAAAACACATTAATATTATTTGTGCAACACATAAAAAAAAAAAAAAAGAAAAACTTCTGCATTACCTCTCAAAAACCCTGTTGGATTTATTCAAAATTATTGGCACCCTTCCCTTGATTCTTGATTCTTCTTGTTTTTTTGCTTCTTCTTTGTCTTTAGATGTACCGCTATCTCACTGCCTTCCTATTGGACAGTGGCGTCCAGATCGAGTCATGTGACCGCTATTCTTCAGAGATCAACGGAGCCAAAATCACAGCAACCAGAAACTGGTGAGACTTTTGAGTTATAAAGAAACAAACTTAAAAAGATTTGTACACAGCGTTTGCTGACGAAGCTGCTTACTGATAGGTGTGTGTGTGTGTGTGTGTGTGTGTGTGTGTGTGTGTGCGTGCGCGCGCTGAAGGTCGGTCGGAGAGCGTGTGGAGGTTCTGCAGGGGTGTATCGCCGAGCTGAGTCCTGCCGACAGCGCCGTGCTCAGGACGGGCGTGAACGATTTCAGCGTGATGTACTCGACACGTAAGCAGTGCGCTCAGCTCTGGCTCGGCCCCGCCGCCTTCATCAACCACGGTGAGCAGCAGCACACACACACAAAGACCCAATCAAACAAATAGATAAACAAATAGATAAACAAATAGATAAACAAATAGATAGATAAATAATGCAGCAGAGAAAAGTGTAAACTCTGTGTCTGTCCTGAAGAGTTTAAAGTCGCACCTTTACACCCCCATCGTATTAAAGTTTTAGACTTGGATTACAATGAGTGAATTATTATTGTTGTGGTTGTTTTTGTTGCTATTGTTATGATTATTAGTGATTATATATATATCGTATACTTCGACTTCTGATCGATCAATAACTCATAACATTGTTGTCTTTACTCTCCATCTCTTGTTTATAGACTGCAGGCCAAATTGTAAGGTAAGATATCAGATGATTTTTTTTTTTTTTTACTTGCCTGATCTTTATTTATTTTTATATACAAATCAAATATACACACAAATAAACACCTTGCTTGATTCTGCCCCGCCTTGTTTCTTTCTCATATTAGTTTGTACCTGGGGATGTGATTATTAACATTTCATGTCATCCCAGAGTTTGAAATTATTGTCTATACCCATTTTGAAATTTTTTTTTTTACATTATAAACTTTTATTTATTTTTTTTCTTTATAATTTTCACATTATCTAAAAGTTTTCCTTCCTGATGTACATTTTTATCCTTCTGCTCTGCTGTCAGTTTGTACCTGGGGATAAGAACGGAGCGTGTGTGAAGGTTGTCCGTCCCATCTCACCTGGGGAAGAGATCACATGTTACTATGGAGACAGCTTTTTTGGTGAAGACAACGAGATGTGTGAATGTTGCACCTGTGAGAGGTGAGGTGGGGGGGGGGGGCATGGCCCCGGAGATTGTGTGTCTGTGTGTGAGTGTGTGTGTGTGTGTTCGCACCCTTATTTTGATTCTCATATGTCATTAATTTATTTTGAGAGTACGTTTTAAAGTTGAACTGTCTATGCATTTGGATATTTATTTATTTATTTATTTATTTAGTTATTTAGTTTGTTATAAATACACTTTGATATTATGAACAGGTTTCTCAGACTAATTTCTTTTTGAATGCTTTTACTTCACCAGAAGAGGGAAAGGGTTTTTTAGGCACAGGTTGGCTGCGCTGCAGGAGTGGGAAGGTTCGAACGATCCACTTGGCCAGAAGTACAGGTTCAGAGAGACGGACCTGCGGCTGAACCGAGAGAAAGGGAACAGTACTCCGAGTCCATTCCTCCTAGTATCTAACCCAGGTAACTCATCCTGACTTTATTATTATTATTATTTTTTCCCAGTGAATTTTACGATCTGAAGTTTCTGAAGTTATTTTTGACCACACTATGATTTTCAAACCTCCAGTCACCTGTTGTTCTTTTATTATTATTCACCGCTTTATTTTTACCCCTTGGCTTTCTCTCTTTCTCTCTCTCTTTCTCTCTCTCTCTCTCTGTCTCTTTCCCCGTCTCTCAGCCGGCTCTGTGAAGAATTCCCAGCAGACGAAGAGAAACGCCCCTGCAGTGAGCAGCAGGACGACAAAGACCAAGAGGTGGAAGAGGGAGGAGCGAGCCAAGCAGACTGAGAAGACGCGACACAACCACATCATATCGTCTCATTTCCACCTGAAGGACCTGAGCGTTTGCTTGTACGGTCACAGCGTCGACTTCCTCCTGAGCTGTAAGGATCCCGCCGGGAAAGAGCGAGCCTTTCTGCAGAGAATCGAGAGCGTGAGACCAAAATTGGAGACACGGGACACGAACACCATCGGGTCTCCGTCACCGGGCGACGTCGAGCCGATCGGAGGTGAGGAGTCGAGATACGACGTGTCGAGTCACGCCGCCGAACTGAACTTGAAACCTTTCACGCTAACCTCAGTCTCGGGTGTTTTTGATAAAAATCCTGCAAGCGCTGAAGGACACGAGGCGGAAACTACCGCCTTCAGAGTCGTTCATCAGATGGCCATCTCTTCACGGACCAGGAATATGCTTCGCACCCGACTTCGATGCTCCGGAGCCTTCGATCGAGGTAAACTCTCTCGCTTGAATAAAAAGGCGGTCAAACTGATATGCCGGTCGTCTAAGCTGCGCGCTGGTACTAAACGTCACAGTCGGTGTAGACGCGGTGCTGTCAGGAAAGGTGTCCCCCATAAGTCACGCTTAAACAAAACCCGACGAGAGACAAACGCCGAGTCATCTGCGGGGATCATAGAGGAGAAGCGGCGCAGCTTTGGGGATTCTCACAAGGCCACGGCTGACGGCGAGAAGCGCATCGCTGTCTCCGACGCTGCTAGGGAAGGGGATTCGAGCTCCCCGATTGCTTCTGAGATCTCCGGGGAGCTGCAGAAAAAACACATCCCTTCTGTCGTCTCTGGCACGATTGATGTTAACACTTCCTCGGCTCCTCTTTCCTCCACTCGCCCACCTCCTCCTCCTCCTCCTCCTACTTCTCCAGCTTCCTCTTCTTCTCTCCCTTCAGGGTTGACGCGTTACGTGCAAGTCAGTCTGGTCAGAGTGGCGTTCCCAGGAGAGCGGGCAGATCAGGGAAAAGCAGGCAGCAGCGGAGAAAGTGCGGATCCTACGCCTCCGGCAGCCGTAGAGAAGCAGAACTCGAAGTGCAAAAGAAGCAAAGGTACCTCAAGAGTCGGTGTAAAGAAAGGGGTCAGGGAGATGTACTTTACTCCGAGCGCAGACAGCTTTTTAAAGGTGACGTGCGACATAGAAAGTAGCGGGAATGCCGAGGAGCAACCGGTGGCACCGGCGACGCATAAGGGTAGCAAGAGGAACAACGATGGTCAGGTAATGGAGGGGCAGAAAGAAAGTAATTTTAACAGTCAGGGAGATAATAAAGTGTGTGATTCTGTATGTGTTGAGAAATCTTTGGTAGAGGACAACGAGGTAGTGAATAATTTAAGGAAAAGAGGACAAGTGCTAAAAGGTCAAACTAAACAGAGTGAAGCAGGTACAGCTGAAGATGAGGACAAGCATAAAGGTAAGCAAGGTGAGGAGGTAACTGAGCAAAAACAAGATGGGGTACAGAATAAAGCAGATTTATTGCAATTTGGAAGCAGAACTGTCGTCATAAAGGAGGCAAGAGTCCTTCTCTCTGACATTTTAAAAAACTTGAGCAGTGACCTGGTTAGTCCAGGACTCGAGGGTAAAGTGTACCACTGCGTAGTCAGGAATTCTCACAAACAATTCGAGTCTGAATCGATTAAAAACTTGTCATCTCTTCAAAATTCCCCGAAATTGAATTACGAGCAACTTAAAAAGATCCCTGCGTCAGTGAGAGTAACCCACATAACCCAGCGCAGTGCAGAAGTTTCAGAAGAAATTTCAGAAGGTGCGAAAGCGTCCAAAAAAAAAGATCCAGAAACGAGTCCGCTTTCCTCCGAGCCTCTGTCCCCTTTAAAACCCAGCCTGGATCACAGTTCCCAGAGCAGCATCCCGCTAAAGAAACGCGTTTTCCGGGAATCCCTCGAAACCGATCCCGATCAAGACGCAAGCGTAACTACGACCACAACAGAGACTCCGCGTCCCAGTAAAAGTCAGGAGACCAGGCTGGAAAGCCTGTTACCTTCGCCTCCGGGGAACGAAATCGTTGATAACGGAGCTCAGGAATTGACTTTACAGTCGAGCTCTTCTTTTAAAGACGAAGGGTTAGCATCTAAAAGGGGAAGGCTGTGTAAATCTGTAGTGACCAGGAAGCCGCCACTAAGAAAATGTCTCCAAACGGCTCAGGCTGTACCAGCACAAGGTCCTAACAGGATATTTAGAGACCGAGGTACTACAGGTAGCCTGTTGGCATCAAAGACGCCCAAAATTAGAGCAAATATTAATAGAAAATGCAAATTGAAATCGGACTTAGGAACCAGAGCGTTAGAGTGTGTCGATACAGGGAAAGAAATAAACGAGAATATTAGAAAGGCAGGGCAAAATTTAGAAGAGGAGATGGAGGAGAACTCACAAGCCGATGGTGGCGCCTTGTCTGCTTCAGAGTCTTCAGTTAACACTGAAGATGAACAGAACCTTAATTTTAGAATACGACTAAAAAGGAAAAGGGGGAAGGAATGGGAGATGGAGAGTGAATTCAAGGGGGAAAGTAATCTGGTTGCAGCACAGAATGCAGAAGCACGTGCTGACGGCCTCGACCCTTTTAAGGCTATTTTGGATTCTGTCGCAATCTTGAACTTGGAAATGGAGCGGATTCGGGGTCACGGAGAAGCAGACAAGAGCATCGGCCTGGAGCAAGCCACGAAGGCCGTCCAAGACGTCTTGGAACATTGCCAGAAAGAAAGTACTTTCAAATCCAGGAAAAAGCATAAAAAGTTATCCGGTGCTAACATCAACACTGAAAAGCATGCTAAAGGACAGGAGGCCTCTGTTCAAGGTAAAACCTTGTTACCCGAGTTATCTGAGGTGCTGGAACCGAGGCAGTTTGTGAGACATCTCAAAGTTGAAGCGGATAATATGGACATTAAACCTTTACCTCTCCTTCGGTTGCGTCGTCGGGCTGAGGGCAGGTGGGAGGTGGACGGCGAGGAAGGTCAGAAAGAAGACGGAAACATGGGACTGGGTAATCCTGTGCTTAGAGACACCAGAATTTTGTCATGCTTCTTTCCTGAGAGGATGCCCACGGGAGAGATGGCTTTCAGCAGAGTCAAAGAAGAAAACCTGTCTCCTTGCCAGCACCGGACATCAGCTAGCAAGTGTGACAGGATTAGAGAGCTCTCTAAAGGTGCGGCTACTTCAGAGCCGTCCTTGCTGTCCCTTTCACCCTTATCTCTGAACTCTCCGTATCAAGAAGGACTAGCGGAAATGGCCCATTGCACAAGAGTTAAAGAAACGCTTCCTCCAGAAAGGGTCGAGAATCTTGAGAGCGCAGAATTGGGTGAGGTTTGCCTAAGTCACAACTTGCTTCAGATCAACAAAAGCCTCTCCAAACTTCAAGCCATGAGCCAACAGCAGCCATCATGCACACCTGTTAACGTCAGTGCAACTACCTCGTGTCAGATCCAGTCGAAACCTTTGTCTCCTCCCACCTCGCCTTTCACCACTGAATGCAACTTTTCAAACTATTCAGAGGACATTTTAGATTTTCAGTGCTTGAATCTTGACGGTTACGATCAAGCGCACGCACAAAACAGCCTCCAAAACACACTGACCGACTACTGCTCCGGTGAACCGCATAACACCGGATCTTTCAGTAGCCCGTTCTCTCAAAGCCCAGCTGATGGATGGAACCCAGAGACCCCCTACCTCGGTTCCCCAAGCCCGGGAAGTAGCTTTAGTACTCCAGAAGACCTGAGCTTTCCTGATCTTGGGCTTACACGATATGACACACCATCTTTTAACAACGAGTTCTCTTCCAAAGATAAAGCGCTCTGCTGTTCTGCCATGTTAGGTTCAGCTGCGGTCAGAGATTCGGACAGGAACATGATCTTCTCCGATAGCATGTCAGCGAAGCGCAACATAATTTTTCAGTCTAAAGAAGATTCTGCAACGCCGCTGATTTGTGTGGCAGATAAAACACTAGGCAGCCAGAGAGACTTAATAATATTTAACGCTTCCTCAAATCCTAAGCAGAACTTCCCCCCTGCTGCTTGTGCGCAGTCCCAGGACAAGATACATTTCCTTGACAGCTTAAGGAATCTGTCAACCCAGTCAGACTTCAGTAAAATTCAATCAAAGGACAAAAAGAATGAGACGCTCAACTTCGTTAGCACGACTCATAAATCCCAGCCTACCGTCCTGAGTCAGTCTGTGCCAGGTTTATATAGTGCTGCATTACAAAGCAACCCAGTTAAACCCTTCCACTCGCTCCATACAGGAAGCAGGACCACCTCGTGCTCAGAGTTGCCCGGGCCTCTTAACCTTGGCAATACGGTTTTCCGTGGCTGTGAAAAAAAGCCGACCGTTTTCCAGAACTTTAACAATTTGGTGAAAATTGAAGGAGGAGCATACGGTCAAAATGTCTGCAGAGGCTCTTCAGTAGGCGACTCAAAGTTTTCTTTGAAATCTCCCGGTAGCAAGTCTGAACTTAGTGAACCTGTTCCTGGGCCGTCGAGTTTGCGCAATCACAAAGATTTATCCTCGGAGTGTTCTCAAAATGCGTATCTGAGATATCCCGAAACCTCAAGAAGAGACACGAAGACTGTTCCACCAAACAAAGGACTATCTAAAGCACACCCGCAAAGCGATCGCGTTTACCCGGTTTACTTTCTCAGCTCAAGCAAAACCACAACACACGCCATCAAGGGCATGCCTGTTGAAAAGCCTCAGAACATAAGGGTTGAAAATGCCATCAATCCTAACATTCCTTCTACGTTTTTCCACAGCGCTCAGAGTCACAGCATACTCAACAGTAAAAACCTAAGACCGGATAAACCCCATGCCGTGGTAGCCCCAAGTCAGAGCTCACAACTCTCTGTCCCACTTGACAGAAATCAGCTCTGTTTCTCACACTGTGATCCTTTAGACGCCAGCTTCAGCTCCACCCTCTCCCCCGCTGTTTCCCAACAAGGCAGTCCTCAAGTGAGCTACAGAGATCCCGTCGGTCAGGAAGCCCCAGCGCCCAAACCTCAGCCGCCTTCCTTCGTGTGCAATCAAGCCGCTCACCCGTCTTACGTCGTGAACTTTACCGGCGATCACTCGGTCACCCTGAACTACAACGATGGCGGAGAAAGTTTGAATTACTCTTCGTCGGTGCCCACGAATTACACGTACCATTGCCTCATGGAACCTTCCGGAACCCAGGGAAGGCTCATCGTAGAACCGTGCGGTCCCTCGACCATCACGCATTCTCCTTCTATGGGCAGCTTTGTGGGATCCAAAGGGCTTGCGGAGACGAGTAAGGACTCGCAGCAGCGCGGGCCGTCCGGATGCCATCCGGTCATTTCCCATCACTTCCTGTCGTCTCACTCGCAAAGCGCCTCTCTGACGGACCGCAAGCCCAAGAG
This sequence comes from Clarias laeviceps, assembly GCA_030014305.1. NCBI lineage: Eukaryota > Metazoa > Chordata > Actinopteri > Siluriformes > Clariidae > Clarias > Clarias laeviceps. The sequence goes on from JAQMYJ010000008.1 coordinate 1,085,329, forward strand.
ACTGCGGCTGGTAGTCACTGACGGTACAGTAGATCTGGACCTGCAGTACACAGACTGATGATATTTATTAACGACAATGCAAATATCTTGTTTATATGTAAAAAACAAAACAAAAAAACATACTTTTGAAGTTGTGCTTAGCATTTATGATTTACGATAAACTTTTTTTTTTTTTTTTTGTGTAAAAATACACAAATATTTAAGACTTAGTTCATTGTCACCCATGATGGATTAATCGTGTAGTATATTTATGTATGAACTGTAGCAGTTTTCACATCGTAGTTCCAATCGGCCACATGATGGAGATGTCTTTCTGTCTCGTGGATCTATTTTTTTTTTTTTTCTTCTTCTTTTTTTCCTTTTCATACTCGTGTGTTTTAGAGGATGACTTAGGGACTGTAGGATAACCGCATTTTCACCGTGACCGTGCGACGATCTATAGATAGATGGATATATATATTGGAGTGGCTCTGTTTTATGGAGGACCAAGACAGGGAGCATGCGCTGTAATTTTTTAAAAATATATATTTTTAGTTCTCATTGTTCTGCCAGGCTCATTAACAGTAGTTGATGGTAACTCCAAGGCATCAACTGATCTCCACCAGCTGCTCACATTACGTACAAAACAGTAGTAACCTCTGTGACCAGCTTGCACACTACACGCTTCTCTCCCCTGTCCACAGCGCACGTCGAAACCGTCAAAGGGTTTTATACACTAACTAGTGTATAAACTTAGGTTAAAAGAAGTTAAAGATGCCGTAACTCTGGTTATGCCAAAGTTTTTTTTTTTTTTTTTTTTTTTGGCATTCGAGAATAAAGAGAGCAAGTTTCTTTGAACATCCCAAAAAATGTAAATTTTGGAAAATCAGAGATAAATGTATCAAATAAATAAAGATAAGGCTGCATGGATTTGATCCAAAAAAAATAAATAAATCACATTTCGATAATTTTTACACATATTCCAAAACATATATATATACATACACACGTATAAAAACTATTAAACGTACAATTTTGTATTCAAATGTTTTTATCTGATCTAACGGCAAATAACAATACAAATGATCTCATTAAGAAATCAATTCGGAAACAAATGATTTCCAGTTGGATAATATTTATCGCCTTAACATGATTACAAAATAAAAAAAAATTTCAATAAACTGTCAATAATATCCCCAGTAATAAATTGCAGTCTAATCATACAGGTCCATTTTGCCATTTAGATTATTATAATTATTATTATTTTTTGTGATCAATTGTGCAGCACTAAAGAAATATAAAGCACTTGGCGCTTTTCTTAAACTTTCTCTTTTTAAACGTGGGCTCATGGTTAAGGGAGAAAACAGCCAAGTGTGTAAGCAGACGAATTTAAACATGAGCTCATAACCAGTTACAAACTCGCTTATCAGGCAAACAAGCTGGTCTAAACTCAAATCAGTCCTTTTCCAGGAGTTTTACTGATTTAGCACAATATATAAACTTTTTTAACTATGATTTTTAACTCTTAACGTCGGAGCATCTCGCTAACTGTTTCTTTCAGTCATTAAGTTACATTTAAAAAAAAAAAAAAAAGAAAGAAAGAAAAAAAATATGCTAAAATTCTCCCACGTGTTCGTACTTTAGTCCTCTGTACTTGTTCCGACAGAGTTTATGCTGAATACATTCTAGAATTTCATATATTTCTTTGTTTTCATCGCAGTTTCGTTGGTACCTCGAAAGCGTTCGCTAAAAAGTATGGAAACGTCTTCATCGTAACACGTCACCGCTCGTCTGCATGGTGAAAACGTACGTCTGCATGGGTGGGTTGAAAACGCTGATCTGGGATCAGACCTGTGTTTTTTTTTTTTTTTTTTTTTTTTTTTTTTTAAACCAGGGAGATCAACACTACATTTTTTTTTTTTTTTTTTTTTTTTCCCCTGTCTTTCTTTTGTTCATTTAAAACCTACATTTGCATGCTGTGTATGGTATTTAACCTCCTGTGCGTTAGAGACTGGAAGGCATAAATATTTGTGAAGTTACATGTTTTCTACACATTTCAGATTTTGACCTGAAACCGATGTTTGTGTAGTCGTATTCAACGGGTTTTTTTTTTTTTCTTTTTCCTTTTTTTTCTTCTTTCTTTCTTAGTGTACAAGAAAAAGGCCAATATGATATATTTATATTTATTTCAATATGCTCCACACATGGTGCTTTAATATAACTTAATGTTTCAAATGTACTGTATACAATGTGTATTTTTGTTTTGTTTGTTTTCCTGGTTATCTTGGGATTATTATTTTTGTTTTGTTCCCTGTATGTCTTTCCTGAAAATCTTTTTAGGAAGTAACAAGGTTAGATTGTCTTAAATACTATTCCACTGTAAAGACATGAAAATGATATAAATAAAATTGTTTGTCACATAATCTTTTAAAATGTTCAGTCTAAGTGCAGTTTTTTTTTTTTTACCATCATTTATTCATTTAATTTGATGCTCAATAGTTGTGGATGTCGTATACTAGATCTTTTTGATCTTGTTTTTCCTCAGATTGGTGTAGAGATGTCTTTAAACTTAGAATGCACTAAAATTCTAAAGAGGTGTTAAGAGGCTCTCGTCCTGTACCTGAGCCTGGTGTTGCTCTTAAAACCTCTAAAGGAAAGTTAACAGTCTTAATCATTCATTAATTAATAACCTATTAATAGAATAAAATAAAAAGTTTAAAACAGTGTGTACACTTTATCATGAAACTGTGGGAGTCTGTGTACGTCCGGCATGAGTGTCTACACTGAGTGTGTTTAGAAAAAAAAGGAACAAGAAAACTGAATTTAAAGGGAGTAGTTTTTAAAAAAAAAAAAAGAAGAAAAAATACAAATTAAAAGTAACGAAACAAGAAAACCAATGTACAGTAAATGCATATACATATTTTCTTTCTTATTTTTTTACTGTTAATTTGTCTTTTACTTTATTTCCTTTTCGCTCTGTACCTTTTATTTTTTTCTTCTTTCTACCTTCAGTTCTGCATTTTTCCTTCATTCCATCAGTCTTTTTCTTCTGCTTTTCTTACATGTACTTTTTTTTCTCTTCATACATCTTTCTTTTCCATTCTTTCCTTATTTTTCTTTAAATTTTCATTTTCTCCTTTTTATTTCTTTTTTTTTTAACTTTCTTTCCTTTTCACACTTGTTTCTCGTTCCTTTTTTTTTTTTACTTTTCCTTCATCTCCTGTCTCTCTCTCTCTCTCTCTCTCTCTCTCTCTCTCTCTCTCTCTCTCCATTCTTTTCTTCCTTTTCATTGCTCGTTATAATAGAGCCGTGTGATGGAGGAGTGTAAGATTTAATGAATAAGGATATTTTATTTAATGTAATTTATGAAAACAGGGTTGGAGTCGGGTATGTGACCAGAGCGACACACACACACACACACACACACACACACACACACACACACACACACACACACACACACACACACACACACACACACGCGGTTTAGATGTCCAGGAAGACAAATGCCACATAAAAATACTGGTTGATAATTTCAGAAATTCTATTTTAATAAAGACATTTCTGACTTTATCGTGTATAAACAGATGCTTTTACTTTAGTTATTTAAAAATAGTTTTACTTTATTCCCATTTTTATTTAGAATTGACATATTTGCTCCTCTCTTAATAAACCTTCACATTAGGCCATGAGTGATGCAAATATAAATACAGAAATATCATAAATAATCACTTTAGTGGCCACGTTGGAGGATAGAAACTAACATTAGTTTTTTATAAATATCCCTGTAACAGTTAGTTGATGGAGATGGTGAAGGTCCACGGTGCGGCTCTAACCTTTCACCTGTATGTTTGTCATGTGACTCGCCTGGAATCAGTAAATTAAAGTAAAATCTCCACAGCATGTTCTGTTAGTTTGTTTCTTTGTGCTGAATAAAAAGCGACGACGCTGTATCGCACTTTTAAGGTTTTGCTCTTCAGATCTGAATCGATTTCTAATTAACAAACTCTATAATGAAGTGAAGCAGCGCCCCCTAGTGGCTGATCTTTATAACTGACCTGCTGGTCCCCTTTCCATTTCATTCTATTCTTTTTATTCCTTCTTTTCTTCTTCCCTTTTCTTAAAATCTTCCCCTTTCGTTTACCTTCAGTTATTTAGCTTTTCTTAGTTCATTACTTTTCACATCTTTTATTTATTTTCTTTCCTCTTTCAATTTCTTTTGCTCATAATTTTCCTTTTCTCTATTTATTCTGCTTTTATTGTGTATTTATCTTTTTCTCCTCTTCTTTTTTTAACTGTGTTTATTTTTTCTTAATTTCTCTCTATTTTTGCTTTTTCTTTATTCCCTTTAGTTATATTTCTTATTCTGTTTTATTATTTCCCTTTAACTCTGTAATTCCCTTTCTTTCATCCATTCTTTCTTTTCTTTCATTAATTTCGTCCTAATTTCCACCCATCCAGCCACAAATCCAGTATTTGATGTGATGTAGGAGTGTGTGATGATCTGGAGTGTGTGATGATCTGGAGTGTATTTGATGTGATGATCTGGAGTGTATTTGATGTGACGTAGGAGTGTGTGATGATCTGGAGTGTATTTGATGTGATGTAGGAGTGTGTGATGATCTGGAGTGT
>JAQMYJ010000008.1:1117433-1130564 GCA_030014305.1 Clarias laeviceps
AGTTGCTATTAATATTATTAATTAACGTATTATTGTATAAACGGAAAAGCTATATAATTTAAACGCTGATACAAACGCGTAACTTTCGCGGCAACGATACGAAAACAGGAAGCAACGTCACCACCGGTTTCAATGTTGCAATATCTTAATCCTGCCCTCATCACACATCAGATGTCACGTTCTGTGTGTAACTGTGTTTATAGAAGCAGGGAAAGACTTTTCTGCCGGAGGAAAAAAATCCTGTTTATACTGTTTCTCATTAACATCAAAGTAAAAGAATGTAAAATAAAATGCAAAAAATGGATGTGTGTGTGTGTGTGCGCTGAACAAAGAGATACAGTGTAAACTGATAGCTCTTGTGTATGTGATGTACTGCACGTTGGTGTCAGACACTCACACACTCCAGACCTTAAGAGAAAACAAAATTTCAAAGGTTCAACAAAGGTTCTTAGCATCTTAAAAGGGTTCTAGTCGAAACATTTTCTGATTTTCTGATGAAATCTGTAAAAGTACACAGCGCTACCGGACATTATTCAGCTCTAAGCTTATATCTTCTTATTGTTTTTTATTGTATTGTTTTTTTTTTATATCATTCACTTCAAGAATCTTTTCCTTTTCACAAGAACATTTACTTCACTTTCACTCTTTATATTTCCCTCTCTAGAGGTTTGCGGATGTGTCAGCCTCAAATTGGCTACATATGAATGCCGTGGTTTGCATCTGGTTCAGCTTTCATGCTCGATACCTCTAAACGTCAACTCTCCTGAAAGGAGACGGGTGTTTAATGTGATGGAAACAGAAACTCAGCGGGTGAGGAATAAATAATAAACACAATAAACAGTCCTTTCTGATTTCTCTCTCTTTGTCGTACAAATATAAAAACTTTATCAAGTCAGATTTCATTTTGTACCTCCTCTCATCACTTTTCCGAGGCACGGGAGTAGACATGACGCTTTTGAGTCTTCTTAGTGACTCGAGTCATTTGAATCAGTTCAGATGCTTTGTGAACGCATCAGCTTCCTGTACTGTAGCTTCCTGTACTAGCTATGATGTGAAATACACAAGTAATGAGAGCTTGTAAACACCAAGATAAAACCACAGCTAGAAGGTTTCCTCACTCACTAACTTATTCATCATCTACACACCTTTACCTTGTATACAGGGTCACGGGGGGCCTGGAGCCTATCCTAGGAGATTTATGGCACGAGTTGGGGTACTCTGCAATCCATTGCAGGCCACACATGCACTCACAGACTCTGAGCAATTTGGGAAGCCAATTATCCTAATCTGCATGTCTTTGGAATAACCCCACCAAGCACAGGGAGAACCTGCACACTCCACCACACAATTAAACACTCAACCTTGGAGGTGCAAGGCAACAGTGCTAACCACTACGTCACTATGCCACCTAGAAGGTTTCATTTTTATTTTATTACTAATTGCCAGTAGCAACGAAAGTTATAAGTGATAATCAAAAGAAACAATGGACCACGTGTGCTGTAGGATTGGTCCAAGGAATTGTTCAAGTCAGTCTGGATTTGTTGCTTTAATACACTGTAGGTAATGCTGTTTGTTGTTAAATTTGTTGCTCCATGTCACACATGTACAGTACATGAGATTAGACAAAATGGATGCCCACTTGTCGTCACTGAACCAACTGATGGTGGAGTCACCAAACCACTGGACTGGGGAGGCACTGAATCAACTGGTTTTAGAGTCACTGAAACAACTGATTTTGGAGTCACTACATCAACTGGTTCTGGAGTCCTTGAAGTACTGGAATAGAGAGTCACTGACAACCCATTTGGGAGTCACTCAATCAATTAATTTGGGAGTGACTGAACCAACTGATTTGGGAGTCACTAAGTCAACTGGTTCTCAAGTTGTGATTTAGTTGATTCAGGATTCAATGAATCAACAGATTCTGGAATCACTGAACCACTTGAACATAGAGTCAAATTTTGGAGTAACCGAATCAACAAGTTCTGGAGTCATTGAATCAACTTATTTGGGATCCACAAAAACAAATGAATTGTTGACTCCTACCTTTTGTTGTTTTGTTGTTTAATTGACTTTAGAACCAGTTGATTTATTTTGAAAATCACTGAATCAACTGATTCAGGACTGAATGAGTGAATTGATTTGGGAGTCAGAGAATCCACTGATTCGTTAAGCAAAAGAGGATTAAACCTCAGTCTTGACAGAAATCTTCCCTAATGAAAGACTGGTTTACAGTAAACATGCAAAAAAATCTGTTTTAGCGATATAGTTCCAGCTGCATGTTGATCCTGACCCCCCCGACATTCCCTCACCCCCCCACCCCCCGCCCACCAGTGTGATAAGGGTCCGAGGCACAGGGAGGAAAAGCGGTGTTGAATCTCGTGGTTTCTATCAGTCCAGTTAATTGATCAAGTCGTCTCCTACGCAGTGGGTTTTCAGGTGAGGGATGAATCACACTTTTGGAAAAAAAAAAAAAAAACACAAACAAATTTCCAGTTTCTTTTTAGACTGATCTAATCGTTTTCTTTATTCGTTGCTATGAGACCCGGGCCAGCTAAAAATGAGCACGGTTTACAGATTTTGAGTTAATCACTCCATATTATCCACAGAATCTGTTCAGGGAGCTGGAGATGTGTTAAACACGGCGGTGTGTGCAGTGATGCTCGTGTTGTACCTCTACATTGTGATTTCATTGCAGTGCTGTAGAGAAAATTGTTTTAGTTTTTAATCTCACAGAATTAGACACTGTTTCTTTCGGGGACTGAAAGCTATTGATTGCAAGATAAAGCTTTATTGTGTCTGTTAATATTTATATAAAAATGGTCACCCCTGTGTGTGTGTGTGTGTGTGTGTGGATAGTGAGGAATGAATTACTGTTTGTGTGGTGCCATTAAATGATGATTATTTTTCCATAACTGCATGACCCTGAACATTTTATTCCTTCAATATGGAGCCAAAGTCCTTTAAAAATATCAGATGTTAGATGTTTTTTTATCCAATCAGAGTTAAATTTCATCACTTCACCAGACTATTCGTCTCTTGTCATGTTACTGTGTAAAACCATTCTGTCCTGAAGATGTCAAGGTACAAGGCGCTGACGCTGGAGACTCCTTCCAGAATCATTTCCCTAAAGGTCACCATCTTAATCTGTGATGTACCGAATGATCAGCTGCTACAGAAGTGATAATGAGTTTAAACATAAACCCTGCGATTTGGAGCTTCGCTACAGTCAGAACTGATGTTATAGAAACTGAATCACCACCTCCTGACCAATCAGGATCAAGAAGTTAACAGCGGTAAGATGAGGTAAAGATGATCTTTAAAGGTAGCCGTATGATATAACAACACGGCTAATGTTAATATGAGCGAACATACAGTAGGTTTAGCGTTGCTCTGGTCACCAGTTCATGATGGACTTGTTCAACGAGCTGCAATCGAGGAAGTGAATCTAACATGTTAGTGTTTTTCTCCTGATTCGTTCTTGTGAAATGGGCGTGTCTGAGACGGGAAATGCAAAGGATGCAAAATAGCTTTGTTAATGCTGGCAAAGTCTGGTGCGTAAACATAAAGTACCATATTTAGAATTTCATACAATGGAAACATTTTTTTTGGGCTTGATAACATTTCAGAATTGGTTTCTATTTCTCTAACTGCCTCACCAACCATAAACAAGACAGACAGTTATAACATCTAATCCATACTGACTGACTGACTGACTTTTAGACAATAATGCACTGAACGTGACAAAACACTTGCACACTCAACAACAACGAACACCAACAGCTACGGCTACATGACACCTACATGCTACATGCTCACTCAGCATTTACGTTAAATTCAACAGGGTTTAAAAACCTCTTGAGTTCTTGAGAGATAAAATGAATGTCAGTGACACAGAGTTTCACTCAGTGACATTCGAACGGCATAAGATGCACATTGGAATGTCATGATAGTTACCTTCGTAGCTTAGTGCTCGGCTGGTGCGTCACATTTCATTCCCGATGATGATGATGATGATGATGTCACACTCAAGTCATGAAAATAGACGGTTTTCAGGATCGTGACACATTTCATAAAAATCTTATTAATACTAAATTAAAGTGTTTCTATCTGTTTCTATCTATTAAAATCTCATAAGCACAAATATCAACTGACTTGACTTAAGTCCCGGGGAGAACATACTTCCGTATCAGTGTAACGAAGCAGGAGTGTGTGTGTGAGTGTTAGAACCACAAAGCAGCAACGCTTCAGGGGCCAAACCAGGTCCTTTAAACACAGAGGGAAAAACTGCTTTAAATACTTTATAACGGTGGCATTAATTACTGCGGAGGCACAAACTACCTCAATTAACACTGAACAGGCCAAAGAGTTTCCTGAATGATTTCTTCACACGTCAATAATATTTTCCTGCTAATAGAATGTTTTGCGTCAATGACAGAATCGATTTTACCACCTTTTTTGTCTTCACTTCTTTCTCGTAGTTCTGCTTTAACACCTCGACAGTGTCGACAGTGTGTCGTGGATCGTCACGCGAGATCACGACGCCCTCGGATATCAGTCCTCCGTGTTTAATCTGAAGTTCAGTCTTCAGCTCTTCAATAAGCGTCTCACTGTAATGAGCACTGCTGATTGTCGAACCCATTTCCTGTTAATATTCCAATACTTCTGGCCTTGAGAATCCCAGAAAACTGTAAGTGTTGAGGAATTCTCCAGCTGATGGTCGACTTTTGAACTTTTTTGCTCGGTCGGTGATTGAGGACGTCTCCGTGAGTTGTTCCAGCACCAGGTACAACGTCAGACCACAAGAAAAACACCACAAATCACTGCACGCTGCTCTTCTTTCATGCAAATCACAAGCCGGACGTCCATTTTTGCTCGTGCAATAATTACAAATGAACTGATGTAACATGTTCCCTGCACAGCAGTGACCGGGGAGGGCAGGAGCCTCACTAGCAGTAGATGTTTGTAGTGCTGTAAAGAGTCGCAAACTCAAGGTAGCTGTTTTTTAAAGAAATGATTTTACATCACTGCTGAAAGCAAACTGCCAAACAAACGGCAAAACACGGGAAGTGCTGAATGTAAATAATTCTGAAGGCATACGTATGTGCCTGTGTTTTGGTGAATGCAGGGCATTGAGTTGTGGGACGGAGAACGTCTGGGCTTAAAGCGAGCGGGTGTCTCTCTAAAGCACATTGCTTTTGTAAACACTGTTTGTAGGAATAATGGCACTGGGGAGAGGAAAAGAAATGCTTTTGTATTAGTCTTAGCAAACAAGATGTGTGTGTGTAAGAGAGAGAGATAAAGTTGAAAATGTATGAGAGGATTTAAAAAGAGGCAAAGAAACGGTAGAGGAAATGATTCCAAAAGCAGCTTGAACTTAAAGCCTGTCAGGTTTAAACGTCCAGAAGATGAAGTTCTCGATGCGAAGCTTTAGATTGATTTCCTGTTGGACACTCGGCTCGGCGATGAGCCTGAGGATCAACACTCGCCTTAAACACGGCTGATATTCAGCGGATTTATTAAGAAAGGAAAAATAATAAAAAAATAAAACATCCTAAAGTCGATGGTGAAGAGTCTTCCAGTGGAGTAAAAATGTGCCACAGAGTAAAGCATGATTATATTTTTATTATTATTCTTTTACTAAGAAATCTGGGAAGTCTTTCTAAAAATAATGAACTACTCTTGTGCACATTTATTTTTACTGTATATTATCATTATAAGTTAAAAATAATTCCTCCTCATCCTCCTCCTCCTCATCATGGCCCCGTTACAGATGATGCTTTTGATCTCAGGTGTGTGAACGAGGGAACTGAGGAGGAACACGGCATTAGGGAAATAATTATAACATGCGTTAAACAGCTAAAAGGAAACGGAACGATAAAAGCAGCTAATGAAAATCCTTCTTAAGTGCTAATACCTGTAGAACGCTGCATCTCCCGGGAGTGTTTAAGCTCAATCCCCTGTACAAACAACTCAGCACGTGCGGAGTCAGAGTCGGAGTCACAGCGCTCAGTCAAATAACTTCCGCTTGTTATGATCGTTTGTCTTAGCGGGATTCTGCTGAAACAATGACCTCACGCCGCGAGCCAAGGAGATTTCATCAGAAAACAAGACAACTCCATCACTCAGTGTGAAACACTCGCGCTCATTACCCGGGAGTGTAAAAGGTGTTGATTCCGTCTCGGTAACAGACAGTAGTGCAGCTGCACGTCTCGATTTTAATGATAATTGATGCGCTCGTCCGTACGTTAGCGTTTCTACAGCAACATCTTATACCTTTAAAGGACATCCATTATTAAACTTTAAATAAAACCTATTATTCAACATGTACTTTTAGTTCTTCTGTAATTGGCTTGTGCAGCCGAGGCGTACGCAAGCCATTTAGATTTTCCTTCTTCTTCTTGTTTGTTGTTTAGCTACGGTTGGCATCCAGTAGGTTATATTACCGCCAGCTATACGTCTCGTTCTCCCTCGTCTTCTGATCTTCCACTCCAGCTTTCCTTAAAAATGTTGAATGCTTCCTCCCCTGATCTTGTCTTGACTTGTTCTGTGTCTTGAACTCTTCATCTGCCTTTGTCCTGCACTTCCACACACTCTTTCATCACTACATGTTTCCTCTCAGCTTCTAGTTGGAGTTCTGTAGGCTATAGATCTCTGTCTCTCCTCAGCTTTCCTGTCCTTTAAAGTTGACTTTCCAGTCCAGGCTTCTTCAAACACAACACTAAATGCTTCCTTCCCTGATCACTGACTCTCTATTCTGAAAAAAAACTTGTATCACTCTAGTGTGACCTCATATAAGACAAGCCCCTCCCCTTTGCTTGTTGCTTATTTCTGCTGTTCTTTGAGGGGAGGGTGGGGGAGTGGCTCTGTAGACACTGAAACAGTGTGTTTGGAAGACGAGTGAAAGACTGGGGGGTCATCCTGCGTTCTATGGTCCCCACATTTAGATTAGGTTAAAGAAACTAAAGAAAATATCGGACCTTTCATTTTTTTTTTTTTTTATATTGTCACGACAGAGAAGTTTTTGCTTCTTTGTGTTTTTTTTCTGTAACATGGTGAAACAACATGTGTTTATTTTTATGTCTTATTAACTTTAGAAGAGAGAATAAAGAGAAGCTTGTGATGGAGTGAGACTTTATAGCTGCTGATACGAAAGAGACAACAGGAACTCACTCGTCCCCAGAGCATTAAATGTAACTCTAAACCGATAAATAAAAAAAACACCCAGGGAGTCCAGGATGATTGGTAAGAGAAGCAGCTACGCACACACACACACACACACACACACACACACACAACGATTTACTCCTTATGTAATGTATTATATTATTATAATCTTATAACCTTTACTAATGTATCGTCAGGGTTTGAATGAAATCGAAATAAAGGCGATGAGAGCTTTAATATGATAAGCAGATAATTATATTCATTAGTGATGATGATGATGATGACACTATTAATAAACAGGACACTAACGCACTACAGTCGTGTCGTACTGATCACGTCCCGCTCCTCAGACAGACCTCACTGACGGAAGACATTTTTTTCTTGAGAAAGCGAGGGATGGAGTGGAAGTCTGACGGCGTCCCTCTGCCTCTGCAGGCGGCTTAAATATTTAATCCTGATGTGCAGCTTCACACCTAACAGAGAACATCTTTTATCTGCTTCCTCGAATTTGAAGGCCCTGAATCTTTCATGAAGTTTACTGAAACACCGTTGATGGTGGAGTTAATTGTTGTTGTTTTTTTTCAGTGCTGTGATTTTGTTATTCGTTAACAATTCTCAAGCATTATTAATATTTATAATGAGGAAGTGAAGGGTAAATAAATCTCTCAGGCGCCCCATGATCGGCAGGAAGTTGAACAGCATCGTTGGTAACGTAGGAAACCGTGGATGCTGCACCATGAGTTTCATCATTAGATCTAGAGTTTGACTCCTTCCACTATGGCTTCCTTCATGGATCTACATCTACATTCCATTGTTCCCTGATTTTCTCCCTAATTTCGTGGTGTCCAATTCCTCCCCGTCACTAGGGGGCTCCCACATTAAAGCTACTACTTCCACACAGTCGGGAGGGTCGAAGACTATCACATGCTTCCTCCGAACCAAGTGACAACAGCCGACCGCATCTTTTCGAACTGCTCACTAACACACCGTTGGGGGCGGAGTCACACACTCGGAGGACAGCGCTATCCGCTCCTTCCACTAGCGTGAGCTACATCTACAGTACATTCCTTTATAAAGCTTTATTAATGTTATATGATGTCATCACTGTGCGCCAGGTCCGGGTTGCCACATCCACATTTTTCCAGTTGAAACTGTCATCGTCATGGTCATCTTATTCTGTATGCAGGGTTGTGGGGGGTCTTACGAGTATCCGGACCTTGGAGGTGCAAAGCCTCAGTGCTAACCACTACACCACCACACCGTCCAGTTCGAGTAATCTATGGATGGAAGGTTTATGTACTGGAAATAGTTTTATTTAGGAAGTCAAATTCCGTGCTGTATGACGTCATTAATGTTATTCTGCAACACCACGGCGTCTGGCTGTGAGGAGCTGGGACATGAACACATGTTTAAATGTAAGTCCCCGTGTACCTGGCGAGCCGACAGCGAAGTGCACAGGTCTCCTAAGATCAGATGCTTCGTCAGTCCCATGTGAGTAACTCATTAGCGGTAAAATGCTATCTCGTGGATATCGCTTCATTCAGCTCCTGGGTTTTTCCCCCTTGAGGAGGTGATATCGACTTCGGTCGCTCTTGACCTATTTTTTGAAGCGCTGGTCGCTTCAGTGGTTTAAATCATCCAGCAGCGTCGCGATGACAGGGTTTATCCCTCACATCTTCATCATGGTTATTATAGAACACTATTAAATCCCAGCGCACGTTCTTGCAGTCTTATAACACACACACACATACACTCACACACACATGCTTTCTGGCTCTCATTTCCCGTTCGGTGCTTATGATGATCTCATTGGTGCGTTGTGACCCAGGGGAAATATAAGTGACTGAGAACAGGCCTGGAGACATCGTGCTGACTGATGAGGTCATCATCGTGCGACAGGTGAACATGGCAACCTCTGGAGAGAAACTTCGAACACAAGAAATAGCTGTGACCTTTCACACACGCTCACACTTCCTAAAATAAATGGGTCTTTATTGGATATATTGATTTTAAAATAACTCTTTTTTTCCCTCCCATCAAACTGATTTAGGGGGCGGGGCTAAAGGCAAGCTCATGTTGTAACACCACAGCCCGTGACCAATCATGATGACTAGATGACTGCATGTCTACCTAGCTAGCTAGTTTTGCTAACGTTAATGATGACGTAATGGTTGTTGACATGGCAACGTTACTTTCTAACATGGTTGCCTGGTGGTATAAATAAAGGTTTAGATTCGCTACATATCTGATATGGTATGAGGTCTCGAGGGCGTGGTCTAATTTGCATGTTCATGTTTATTCATAGATCCTGATATTCTTTTTTAATGAGGATGAAGGTGTAGAGATGGTCTTGGAAGGAGTGTGATGTCACACATATGAAGATGTAGACATGTGGATTAGAGAGGCGTGTCCTGATGGTGCAGGGAGCATTTTTCACCCTCACACACTTCTGCTCTCTTCATCATCGTCATCAGTAAGTGCATCAAGCTGTGGGTTGAGATATCGCAGTGTCTCGTATTCTTTACGTTGTTCAGGCTAATACAGCTAGCGTACAGATTCCAGGTTAGCATGGTGCGCTAAGCATGTTTACATTGACTTTCCAGATGGTGTTATGGTGGTGTTCGCCGTCTCTGAACGTGTTTCATGTGTTCTGATTGTTCTGAAGTGCCCTGCGAAGTGCACTACACAGGGTGTTAAGTGTGATTCCAAACTGCAGGAAGCGAAAATGTTCAGTTCAAAGGGGAACTGTGAACAGTGTAGGGAACGAGTGAACAACAGATCTTCACTTCACCGGAAAAGGGAATGAAAAAATTTCCCATAAGTCATTGCGTCTCGCTGGAGCGTGAAAAAAATTGAGGTCGAAAAAGGATTTATATATTTATTATCATTATTATTATAGTGGACGACATCATATTAATAGGATTTTTCTCTTCTTTTTAATTTAATAAAAACAATCTGTAAGTATTATACAGGCAGGTAATCTGTAAAAATAAATCGCTGTACATCTTTAAATCAATTATTATTATTATTATTATTTATTTATTTACAAGTTATACAGGTTTCAATAGTATATGTTTTATAATGGTATCAGTTTTTGTTTCAATAAATATTCAACATTTAATGTCCATAGTGTGAAATTTCCGACAGGTATCCGAGGTGCTTATGTTACCATGGTAACAGACGGAGGAAGTGACGTCATCGCTGGTGACTTTGCAGGTTGTTCTGAATGGTGGAGTTTTGCTCAGGGAAGTTCCTTCACCGACATCCCCTATGCAGGGAGTAGGGAGTAGGGAGTAGGGAGCCGTCTGTAAAGTACACTTTGAACTGGAACGCAGCTACAGTCATCTAGTAACACAGTTAGTTTAGAGAAAAGTGGGCGTGGCCTGACAGGTGAAGGTGGAGCTGTATGTTAGAACTGATTGGGAGAGATAAATATATAGACATTTTATGTTATTTTGCTGGAGAACTGTGTAAGGATTAAGGTAAGAGTTTGTAGACAGTTTGAAAGCTCTGGACATCTGAACACTTTTTGAGCGTTATGGTTGAAGAAGTTTTGTGAAACCCAGCTGCTAACGTGGCAGATTTTTTCTGACATCTATATCCAACTCCGGCTAATTTCCTTCCAATTAGAGGGAATCTGATGTGGCGTTTCTCGCGTGAGTCAGGCTCTGGCTCGGTGTCATCGCTCACACACACACACACACACACACACACACACACACACACACACACACACACACACACACACACACACACACACACACATGCCTAAACTAAAACCTGGGAGTCTAAACAGAGTGAGATGTAGCTGGATGACATCATCGTCATGAGTCGCTCATTAGATCTTAGACAAACTTAGCAGATGATGAAACATCAGCGTTGTGCTAGACATGGCTGTAAGCAGAGTTCTGTATTCCGAAGCTTGTATCACTGCATGGGCATGTTCTTATGGAATGATTGACACGTATGTGTTAACTCTGATATAGCATCCCTGACCCTGTTTCAAAACCCCACCCGTTATCTCTTTGTGTCACAGGAAAAGGATAAGATCGTGAGTTTCTTATTAGTAAAAATTCAACACGTGTTTGGTAACATTAGACAAATATAGAGTTAATTAAATTCAACAAGGATGCTGTGGAACTAGTTCAGACCAACAAATAGTAAAAACAAGACACTCGTATAGTTGAAAGGAAATTAAATAATTGAATAAAGTAAATAAGTCTCCAGTGAAGTGCTGATCTGGTGTATGTGTTGGTTATCATGGATAAAAGCATCTATTACTGTAACTGTAACTGCCTTACACAGTCCTTCAGGATCAATAAAGGTCCTCCATCTGTCTGTCCAGTCATCTCAGTGCCAGATTCAAATCAGTCACTTGAGAAGGCGGCTGTGGACACCGCGGCGATCCTGAGCGAGTGGGCAGCTTCATCGCCACGTGGTCTGGATGGACCGTGACGTCTCCATGGTTACCATGCGATGCTTGAGAAAAAGACAGAGAGAGAGAGAAAGAGAGAGAGTAAGAGAGAGAGAGAGAGAGAGAGAGAGAGAGAGACTTGACTTTTAAACGTTCCTTTATTTTACAAAAGGTTCTTTTTTTTTTTTTAAAGACAAAAAATAGTTCATATATTGTAAAAAAAAAAATAAGGCAAGAGGTTTAGTGAAAAATAAGATGAATAAGAAAAGGGAATAAATAAATAAATAACATAAAAAAAAAAAAGAAAAAAAAACTTTCATTAAGCAAATAGCGGAAATATGTAAAAGCTTAGCGGTGGGACTTTGAGGTAAATTCAAGCAAAAACAGATCTGTGAAAAGGTTATGGTCTAAAAATGGTGGAGTGTGTACCGTGTGCTGAGTTGGTGTATTAAAGCAATGTTTAAAAGGTACGAATAGGTTCAGTGATACACATGGTATATAAAACTAGCACATAAAGAGATAAAATACAGGTAAAAAGGAGGAGAGAGAGAGAGACAGGAGGAGATAGAGAGAGGAGGAGAGAGAGAGACAGGAGGAGAGAGAGAGAGAGAGGGAGAGAGACAGGAGGAGAGAGAGAGAGAGAGAGACAGGAGAAGAGAGAGAGACAGGAGAAGAGAGAGAGACAGAGAGACAGGAGAAGAGAGAGAGACAGAGAGACAGGAGGAGAGAGAGAGAGAGAGAGAGAGACAGGAGGAGAGAGAGAGAGAGAGACAGGAGGAGAGAGAGAGACAGGAGGAGAGAGAGAGAGAGAGAGACAGGAGGAGATAGAGAGAGAGAGACAGGAGGAGAGAGAGAGAGACAGAGAGAGGTTTGAGGTTCTAAACTCACTTTATTATAAAAAATTAAGGAATTTACTGTTTTACAATTTTATATAAAATTTTATATACAAATATATATAAATACATATACACACACACACACACACACACACATACACACACACATATACATACATACACACACACATACACACATACACACAGTGTATTAACATATGTAAATTTTTTTTTTTTTAGTAAGGAGAACCCCGTGACCCCCCCCCTCCCCCCCCACAAACAAATCCAACGTCTTCTAAAGTCTTATGTTACACTTTTATGTTTTATTGTCCGGTTTATTTACGTGTAGTTTGTCCTGTTTGCCGATGTGAGGTTTTTTAACAGTTTATTGTCTCCCGGGAATAATTTATTGACCACCTGTCTTTTTTCTTTTTCGGTTAGCTGTAAGAATGTGTTTATTTGTTCCTCTATGTCTCCTTGCGGTTCTGTATGTATGTGTGTGTGTGTGTGTGTGTGTGTGTGTGCGGTGCTGTTTCTTCTGTGTCCTGTGTTGTGTTCAGTGTTTGGCTGCGGGTTTTCCGTTTGTTGATGTGTTCTGTGATGGTCGTCTCGTCTCTTTTTCTCCTGGGTTTTATTGCTGTTTTGTCTTTGGGTGTCGGTGTCGGTGTGCAGGTCTGGGGTTCCTGTGCCTCTCCGGTGCTGGCGTTGGGGGCG
>JAQMYJ010000008.1:1155809-1165839 GCA_030014305.1 Clarias laeviceps
CCTCTCTCTCACTCCCTCTCTCTCTCTCACTCCCTCTCCCTCTCTCTCTCTCCCTCTCTCTTTCTCTCTCCCTCTCTCTCTCTCTCTCTCTCTCTCTCTGAGTGATTCAGTGCAGCTCAGTTATTAATCTGATGTGATGTGTTTAATCTGATTGCATCACTTCCTCTTCCTCGGCTCGGCCTAATCACAGTCTCTCTCTCTCTGCCTGATTTTACACGTCACTCATTTACATTATGCTTTTTAAATTGTCTACTTGTGGAAGAACTTTAACGATTAAAACAAACCAAAGACAAAAATAAAAACAAGAACTAAACAAAACAACTCTACATGTGCAGTTAAAGCAACAAGAACTTTTGAGGTGTATATTTAAGGGTTAGGGTTAAAACCCACTGTGGAAGCTGATACTACAAGCTTTTCCACTTTATTAGTTATTTAATCAGTTCATTAATTTCACTTAGTTTGTTTGTGACATATTTTATCAAATCTTGATAAGTTCTTACACACGCTGTGTACAGCATCAGGTCCATGTTAATATCACTTACACACCGGTTTACACAGTGTGAGGACGTGGTTTAAGGAAAAGAGGAGGTTAAACCGTGTTAGTGTGAACGTCAGACTATGTCACACAATGTGTGTGTGTGTGTGTGTGTGTAGAGATCTTATCTAAGCACATTTGCCTTTCAGATTTGCAAAGCTCACCAGAATCATCTTCATCTGTTCTGTAGATACAATGCTGATAAAGGAAAATAGAGGTTGTAGAGTCATCTGTCTTTCTTTCTTTCTTTCTTTCTTTCTTTTCTATTTTTTAATAAATCAAGCTGTAAGTCATTAAGTTCACACTCAACACGATGACTGAACCTGAAACTGGCAAGAAAAAAAAAGGCTGCATAGAGAAGCGACAGATTGAGACAGATGAAGCCAGAGGGAAGAAGAGAAAGAAAACAGGGATGGATAGAGAGGGAGATTGTAATTCTGTCTTTGATCATGAATAAAGATGCTTTAATTAGGGAACAACACGTTCCTCCTGTACATCACTGTAGTCTAACACAAAGGCAACACAAGTAAAAACACTCAATCAAGTACAAATCTATTTTAGCAAAAATGTTCTCTTAAAGGAACCATCAAGGATTCTTTGGGTTCCTCTCTGTGGGGGAACACATCAAAGCTCTTTAATCGCCCCTCTCTGCGGAACACTTTAATCTTCTTTGGTTAAGCCCTCTCAGAGAACTCATAACGCTTCTCCCTGGAAGCTGTTTTGGATCAGCACTTAATTTCTTCAATTGGTGCTCTGTTACCACTTTCCCACTGAGATGGTTCCAGAGCCGGCACCCAAGTTTGAACCAGTTTTTCGTTCACGGTTTCAAGGTGGCACCAACATTTTGCTGGGCCAGAACAAAGAACTGTTTACATCCGGGACTGGGGGCAGGATTATCACAAACAACAGACTGCCATCTTTATAAAAATGGACTCAATATTTAATGATCAGCTCGAACGCTTTCTATTAATGATAAAGCCAGGAGAACTGCTAGCAAAGCCATGCTGAAGATCACCATTGTTGTTGTTGTGCTTGGCGCTAGCATTTTTTGCCACTAGCATCGCTGCTAGCAATGCTGCTAACATTGCAGTGATAGTACAGATGTACATGGAGGTACAGTGTACAGTATACAGTGACATAATGATGTAACTCTTTAGCCCATGGAAAAAGGAATCCAGTTCTTCGGATCTTCTCTATTGAACTGCCTCTGAACCGGCACTAGCACCATGAACTAGCACCTGGTTTACTTTGGTAGAAAAGGGGTATGAGGGAACTGTTAAAGGTTCTTTGGTTGTTCCTCTTGAGGAACAGTTGATGGTTCTTGAATTGTTCTAGGGCGGCACACTGGTTTAGTCGTTAGCTCTGTACCCTCACACCTCCAGGGTCAAGCGTTCAAATCCCTTTTTCTTTGGGTGAGTGTGTGTGTTTCCTTCCTGAACTGGTGAACTGCCCATAATGTGTGAGTGTGTTTATGTGTGTGTTTATGTGCCCTGCGATGGACTAGGTGTACCCTGCCTCATGCACCTACTCATAGATTAAAAAGGCTTCTCACTTTTCCCCCTGGGTCAATGCTGTCCATTTTTAGAAATACTTAATTGCCCCTAACATCAAGACTGACGAAGGTGCTTCTTTTATCACTCTGAAAGAATGAATGGTTCTTTGGTTGACCTTCTCAGAGAAGCTCTAAATACATTTTTTTGGTTGTGCCAATTGACTCTAAAGCCGTAATAGTTCTGCTGTTGTTGTTGTTGTTGTCTTAATGGTTGAATCCATAAATGCTTCTCAGGTCTCCTTCTGCTTCTTCTGTGAGAACCTGTGAAGTGTCCCAATGCGGAACCCTAAAAAGGTTCCTGAGTTCTTCCTCTGGGTAAATACTTAAGGGTTCTTTTGTTGTCCCTCTGGAGGACGACGTAAACACATCCTTTTTTTTTCCCTCTGTGTGTGTCATTAAAGCTTCTCAGCTTGTTCCTCTGGGTGAAGCCACAAAGAACTTTAGTGTCACTCCTGGGTTATGAAACAAGCCTGACTCCAACATCTTCTACTTCTCCTTCTTCTTCTTCTTCTTCTTCAAAAGCTTGTTGTAAATAGGCCCGGTTTCTGAGTGTGGGCGGAGCTTAGTCCTGTGCTTGACTGATGGCAGGATGTAGCAGTGTGATGTATATCTTCAGTGGTTTGGTTGGTATCTTGCAGCATCCTGCACGTGAGCGGCGTTCTGAGGAGCTCTGTGTGTGTGTGTGTGTGTGTTTCTCCTGCTTTCAGCGTTGCTAAGCGGTTCTGCGTGTCTGCCACGTCTCCCACTCCTGCAGCACTTACAGTTCCAGTCATGGTGGAGCGAAAGAAAAAGACTTAAAAACGCACAGAGTTCAACTGCAGAATGCCTGTAGGAATTTCTCTCTCTCTCTCTCTCTCTCTCTCTCTCTCTCTCTCTTTCTCTCAGTTCGTTTTTTTCTTCTCTGCTTTTGTGCGAGTGTTCATAAATAGTACAATAAATCTGCTGTGCAGTACGGCGTCTCCTCGCCTGCTGTTGAATTCATCATCGATCTGTGTGTGTGTGTGTGTGTGTGTGTGTGTGTGTGTTTGTGTGTGTGTGTGTGTGTGTGTGTGTGTGTGTGTTGGAGAGGAGATTAAATGAATATTGTGTGTTTCTAGTTTAAATGTGTGAATCCAAGTAAAAAAAAAAAAAGAACGAGTAAGACGGACGGATAATTCACAGCCGCCTCCCATCAAGTTTCAACTGATGCAAGATGACAAGACAAGGAGAGCACACACACACACACACACACACACACACACACACACACACACACACACACACACACACTGTCTCGTGTTTTGAGCTTAGCACTTAGCATAAAGCATAATTAAAAAATAAAATGCTTGTCATGGCTTTATGTCATGCTGAGTGTGTGAACATCGAAACCATCTGTGCTTCTGAATGTCTCGGGGTTAATGACCCTAAAGGGGGCGTGGCCTCTGGGCTTATCAGTAATATATTCGAAAGAAATTGCCTTGACTGAATATTTGGTCAGATTGTTCTGTTTCATGTCTTGGAATTTCTGCAAGACAAATTATTGTTCTGACTTATGTTACAGCAGCTACAAACAGTCCTTCCCTCACCAGCCTCTCTGTTTGTTCTCATAGAGGTAATAAAGCAAAAAAATCAAAGAAACCTAAATCTTTCTCTTTCCAGAAAACTGAACCCTTTAACGTCCTCAATAAAATGAATTAAATGGCAAAAGATTCACTTTTTTTTTTATTATTTCCTGCAGGTAATAATACATTTTTTTCAGCCTACTATAGACCTCTTCCAAACGGTTGAGATGTCACTTCATGGTAAAAGGTATAAATATATTTGAAAATACCAAACAAAAAGTAAAATAGCATCACATAAAATGGTACCAGTTTGTGTGGTGGTGCAACAGCACAAATATAATGGGTTTATTACTATCACTTTATTGCTTGTGATATGCTACAAAGCAATACACAAGCATACTATATAAATACACGCCGAGTGAATAGCACAGCATGTCTCAACCGAGTGGGAGAGATGGATCGATCAGGACTCATTTAGTGACCTGTTATGGTGTTATGGTGACTCAAAGTGTGTTCTACCAAAATGTTGAGCGGAACATTAAAAGGCTTGATTTAAAGGTATACCTGAGATAACTAACAGTTACAATCACTGACAATGTAATGATATAGGTGATATCAGACACTTCTGACGTACAGTATGATCATATTTGACCCAGAAAGACTTTTCTTTTCTTTTTTTTGTCTTTAGTTTTGCCATCTCTCCCACAAACTCTTTTTATCAGTTTCTTGTGTTTGTGTGTATAATCCCGACACTTCAGACCTTTTCTGTAACGCAGCTCATTTGGCCTCAATCAGCTGTAATTGCTGTGTAATCGCAGTTTAATGACACGTGGTGCGAAAACCTGCCGAGCCTACAGGACGCCATCCAGGGTCTCGCGAACAGAAGTGAAGTGCCCTACGTAGGCTGCATATTAGGGATGAGTTGACAAGTTTAAAACAACACTAGAGTTCTCCTGATCCTCCCGGCCGCTACTAATCCCTCAACCTCCTCCTGAGCCACCCAGGCACTGACTCTACCTCAGCCGTGTGAGAGTCTGATTCCTAAAAGCTGTGTATGATGAGACTCTAAATAAAACCTACAATAGAAGATATACAGAGAGACCAAGAGAGAGATACAGAGACAGAAAGAAAGTGAAAGAGGGGCATACAGAGAGCCACAGACACCTGGACACGAGGCGAGGTCTTACAGCAGAAGTTTAATTTTAAAGTCCAGCACTGCTTGGGTGCGGCTGCAGACGGGAGTCAAATGTGCTTCCTGGAGGAACCGGGGCCTTAACGTGGAGCCCAGCGGCCTTTTCCTATTCAGGGCTGGCAATGTGCGGAGGTGAAAGTGCCACTCCTTTTTTTTTAGCGTCCAACATGCAACTCTGCTACGTACTGTAGACCTCCAGGATTCCGAGCTACATACACTCCCTGCCTTGCTTTTGTAGCGCGAAGAAAGCCCAAGATGATATTTCACCAGCCGTGCTCTTTTACAGTGGCTCCGCCCCTTTGCCCATCTGCAGAAGGGAGGCCGCCTAACTAGTGAGCCTACAGTGTGAGTGAGGAGCGACAAAAGATTTCGGTGCAGGTCCATCACTGGCAAACACCACGACAAAAGAAAGAAAGAAAGTGAGCAAAAAGAAAGAAAGAAGGTGAACAAAAAGAAAGTGAGCAAAAAGAAAGAAAGAAAGTGAGCAAAAAGAAAGAAAGAAAGTGAACAAAAAGAAAGAAAGAAAGTGAGCAAAAAGAAAGAAAGAAGGTGAACAAAAAGAAAGAAAGAAAGTGAGCAAAAAGAAAGAAAGAAAGTGAACAAAAAGAAAGAAAGAAGGTGAACAAAAAGAAAGAAAGAAAGTGAACAAAAAGAAAGAAAAAAAGAAATTAAGGTAGGAAGAAAGAGAGAGAGAGAACAAGAGAAAGAGAGACAATGAGTGAATAAAATAAATATGTAAAAAGGAAGAAAGAAAGAAACATATCCAGAGAGAGTGACTAAAGAAGGAGAAGAAAAAAGAAAGATAACAAGAAAAAAAGAAAACGAAAGAGAGACAGCGTGAAGAAATAAAAAGATATAACTGTATAACAGGACAAAAAAAACCCGACATCAATAGAGTGTGAAAGAGAAATAAAAAATAAGAGAGAGAGAGATGATAAGGGAGAGAGAAAATATGTAACAATAATGATAATAATGATAATTATTATTATTGTTATTATTATTGTTGTTGTTGTTGTTGTTGTTGTTATTATTGTTGTAGCATGGTGCTGGTAGCACTGTGCTCAGAGTTACCCGGTGTGTCCTGGTTGCTTCACCTCTCTACACGCTCACTAGTTGTTGGTTAAATGGTCTCCTAGTCAGTGCTGGAGGTGCGTCGTGGTCTTCACTAGTATTTAAAACAGAAATTGCATTTAATGGTTAAAGTTTAATAAACAAACACTGATCGTCCAGAACTTTGTCTCAGACTTGACTTGTCAGTGCTTTGGTCTTCAAGATGTTTGCTGTTTAAATATAAAAAACTCCAGGTTCTCATAGGAGCAGAACAAGAACTGATAATCAGAGCAGACAAGCAGAGTTGTTTCCACTACTTTAATAAAATGTATTATTTTTTGTAGATCCATGAGCTCTAATTCCAGTGAAGGAGGTTTCAGTTGCACGCTGCAAAATGTGGACAGGATTAAGGGAGTGAATACTTATGCAAACCGCTGTACATTTTTGTTTTGTTTTTCATGTGACTCAGTACACAGTTACAGCTCGTCCTGTAGACGGTCAGGTCGTGAACACAGAACCTGCTGAACCTCCCGTCAATTTATTCAATTTCTTACGGTGTTTTTCAAACAGTGTTATATAAACATAAACACAAACTGTACGTATTACTGGTGCGGTACTGGAGAAAAGAGAGAAGAGAGCAGGATAGAGGAGTGAAGGAAAGAGCTGTAGACTTTAGGTAGATCAATGAAGTGGTGTAGGTAGGGGAGGGAGAGATAACGAGGAGGAGGAAGAGGAGTTGGAAAAAGAATGAAGGCTGAGAGAACAAATATATACACAACCTGTGCATTAAACATGCCCTCAAGAGCTGCTGAGAAAACAAACAAACAAACAAACAGAAGTAAACGAAATGGACCGAAAAAGTGCTTCTGATCATCTGAACTCACTGGACACATGAAAAGAAGAACGAGGGATGCAGAGAGGAAGGAGCAGGAATGTAGTGAAGAATGAGGGAGAAGAAGGAAGAGAGGGTTATTTCCCTGCAGAACTCATTAAAGACTTTCTAAATCCCTCCGCACTTGTCCTGATGAAAAAGACTTGAGACAGAGAGAGAGAGAGAGAGAGAGAGAGGAGAGAATGGGTGGAAGAAGAGATCACAGGGCAGAGAGAAGAGAAAGATGATACTTATGAACTATAATGAGGTGAGTTAAACAAGCAAACTGAGGCCCAAAGAAAGAAACAGATTAGGAAGAAAAAAAGGGAAGAGTGGAGAGAGAAGGAGAAAGAGAAAGGGGGATTCTGGGACGGATGGGTGGCGGCTGAAGATGGAGGGAGGGTGAGGAAAAGGTGAATGGAGAGATGGACTGACTCTGTAAGAGAAACAGGGGAACGCATTAATAAAGATGGAGAGATTCATACATTGGGGGATGGATGGAGGGATGAAGGGTGGATGGAGAAATAATGGATATAAGGAGAAATAGAGACATGATGGATGGAGAGATGATCACACACATGCAAACAAAAATGCACAAGTATACCCAAATCTATGCACACACACACACACACACACACACACACACACTATATATACCATGCTGCTCCATCTCCTAGGGACCACGATGTTTCCATGACAACCTGCAGCTTGCTTCTCTAATGAGTTGGTTGCCATGGTGATGCGGGTTGGCTGTGCACAAAATGTGTCTTTGTACTGCACATGCACGGCCGCAGGCCACACACACACACACACACACACTTCTGTATATGCTGCATATATATATGTGTGTGTGTGATGTATCTTTTCACTCTAAACCGCACACACACACACACACACACACACACACACACACACGGAACTATATATACAGTACATACAGTACTAATGCACCTACTTAGACTCAGACATTCAGACACACACTCAAAAAGACACACACACACACACACACACACACACACCCACTGCAAAGCATAAACACATACTGTACAGTAAGTATTGGCACCCTTCATAAACATGTGCCCTATCTAATGATGTAGCTTTGTTTTACACACCGCAGACACGCTGGTGTAGATCCAGGTTTTCCTGAAGACTCTGTTCTTGTGTTCTGGAACCGAAGGTCATGAACTTGGCATTTTTTTTCCGGATGTCTCAGCTGTTACGACTCATCTTACACACACAGACACACACACACTCGCACAAACACACACACACATCTGTAATTTTTCACACGATCTGCAGCGCTCCAGTTCATATGCAGTCGTCCATGAAATTCCCCAAATCTCAGGTGTAACCTGAACCTTCCCTCATCGTCCGTCCCGAGCTGGCTGTCATGTGTGACCTAAACAAGTTTGTGGATTGTGTTTGGATTCACAATTGGATTTGCAGACATTCACAAATATTACTTTGGATATTTTATTTAAAATGCTATTAAATCATTTAAAAAACAGACTGGGTTTACAATAATTGTAATAATGAACAACATGTAAATCAATGTGTACACAGTAATAGATGACTGGATGAATGAACTTTTTTAATGGAACTACAAAGTTTTTTTTTTTTTCTTGCTGAAAAATTATGAAAACATGATACAGTTGTTGAATCATAACACATGAGAGCCAATCAGGTTCCTGTATGCAAATACAGACAATGCCATGTTGGTTTAACTCTCTCTCTGTGTCTCTCTCTCTCTGTCTCTGTCTCTCTCTCTCTCTCTCTCTGTGTCTGTCTCTCTCTCTCTCTCTCTGTGTCTCTCTGTCTCTGTCTCTCTCTCTCTCTCTATCTCTCTCTGTGTCTCTCTGTCTCTCTCTCTCTGTGTCTCTGTCTCTCTCTATCTCTGTGTCTCTGTCTCTGTCTCTCTCTCTCTGTGTCTCTGTCTCTCTCTATCTCTGTGTCTCTGTCTCTCTCTCTCTGTGTCTCTGTCTCTCTCTATCTATGTGTCTCTGTCTCTCTCTCTCTGTGTGTCTCTCTCTCTCTCTCTCTCTGTGTCTCTCTCTCTGTCTCTCTCTGTCTCTGTGCCTCCCTCTCTCTGTGTCTCTGTCTCCATCTCTCTCTCTCTGTGTCTCTCTGTGTCTCTGTCTCTGTGTCTCTCTGTGTCTCTCTCTGTGTCTCTGCAGAAGTGTTTGCGCTTTAACCCCGAGGCGACGGTGTGGAAGGCGAAGCAGCACGTGTTGTGTAGTCTCACCGAGTCCCTGAGAGACGTCCTGAACTATGGCCTTTTCCAGCCGGCTACAGATGGACATGACGCCAAGTTCCTGGAGGAGGAGAGGCCACTCCAAGATTACCCACAATCCTTTGAGAAAGGAGTGCCTTACCTGGAGGTAGCATTCTTGAGAATACGGAAAAAAATAGCTCCAATAAAACATAAGAATGTTAAAGTTAAGGGTTGAATTACGTAAAGAGTATTAAGGCTAGTAGAAGTGTGTAGGGTGGTAGGAGGTTAAGGCTAAAGGTTGGTTGTTGGTGTAGTGGTCGGTTTAGTCTATAGGGATAGTGCGTAAGAAGCAAGTGTGAATTATGTGTAGGGTAGTAAAGTTAAAGAGGGTATTAAACTTATGATATAGTGAGTAGGGTGTACTGTGTAGTGCATAAGGGATAGTTTATGGGGTATAGGGTGAAGGAGTGTATGGTATAGTGTGTATAGTATAGTGTTTAGGGTGTAGGGTACATGGTATATTGTGTAGGGTGTAGGGTGTATCATGTAATGTGTAGAATACATGGTACAGTGTATAGGGAGTAGCGAGTAGGGTATATGGTATGTTTTGTAGTGTGTAGTGTAAGATTGAGATAAATGTAAGCAGTTTATTATATGACTAGCTCCTCACATTCTTTGTTGCCATGGTGATTTCCTCTGTTCTGTGCATGGTGCACGGTATAGCATGTAGGGGTTAGACTATATGGCATAGTGTGTAGGGTGTATCGTGTAGTGTGTAAAGTGTATGGTGGAGTGTTTAGGACATAGGGTGTAGTGTGTAGTGTGTACAGTGTAGTTCTGTAGGGTGGTAGTATGTATGGTGTAGTGTGTAGTGTAGGGTGTATGGTGTAGTGTGTAGTGTGTAGTTCTGTAGGGTGGTTGTGTGTAAGGTTTATGGTGTAGTGTGTAGTTCTGTAGGGTGGTAGTGTGTATGGTGTAGTGTGTAGTGTGTACAGTGTAATTCTGTAGGATGGTTGTGTGTATGGTATAGTGTGTAGTGTGTAGTGTGTAGTTCTGTAGGGTGGTAGTGTGTAAGGT
>JAQMYJ010000008.1:1182154-1193033 GCA_030014305.1 Clarias laeviceps
AGCCTTAATGTGGGAGCCCCCTAGTGACGGGGAGGAATTGGACACGACTAAATTAGGGAGAAAATCGGGGGAAAAATAAAAATTATTATTATTAAAGTTATTTTTCTCTAAATATATAGAGAAAAATGTCTCAAACTAAAATAGACCAAAATTGATGGAATAAAACTACATTTCAGGAAATCAGCTTCTGTTCTACGTCAGTTTCCAAAGTACTGGAACTGGAGACTCCTTCCACACCTGCTACACCATCATCTCCTCACACATCGACAATTCAACACCTTTTTATCAAGTTATTATCAGTGAATCATTTGCTGACCAGGTCAACATAAATGACTCGTTACTATGGAAACTGGAATATATCGGAGCGAGCACATTAATATAAACCTGCACTACTGAACACCTCCTGACCAATCAGAGCGCAGCGTTCTGCTGCTTTTCATTTTATAACATCATCTAAAGCTGTCTTTTTAAAGCAGTGAGAGGAAACTGAGGTGTACATCAGATAACACTGCAACACATCCTGATATTAGGAGATAAAGGGTGTGTGTGTGTGTGTGTGTGTGTGTGTGTGTGTGTGTGTGTGTGTGTGTGTGTCGTTTCATTTCTATTCCAAACCTGCTCTGTCTTCATGCTGTCTCTCGCATTCAGTCGTTCTAATTAATGAAGATGTCAAAGTTTTGAGAAAATTTATCCCGTCTCTCTCTTTCTATCTTTTTTCTCTCTTTCTGTTATTCCACAATGACAAATCTGACTGAAATAATTTGTTCTTCTCTCTCTCTTTACTCTCTCTCGCTCTCTTTATCCCCTCCCTCCCCTGTCTTCTCTCTCTCTTTATTTCACTCTATTTCTAAATTATGGAATCATTTATTTTTCTTCCCTCCTGTTCTCTCTCTCTCTCTCTCTCTGTTTCTCTCATTTACACTCTCACTCTCCCATTTTCTCTCTCTCTTCATTTACTCTCTTTCTCTCTCTTTCTCGGTCTCTCCTTTTCATTTATTCACTTGCTCACCCTCTCGCTCTCACTTTCTCTCTCTGTCTTCATTTCGCTCTTTTTCTTTATTTCACAACTGGAATCATTTATTTTTCTTCCCTCCTGCTCTCTCTCTCTCTCTCTCTCTCTTTACTTCATTATTCCACAATCCTTTTCCTCCTGACTGGAATCATTCCTTCTTTTTCTTCTTCTTCGGGTTCTTCTCTTCTTGTCCTCATCTCCATGTTCTCCCTGTCCCGCTTGTTCCCATCCTTCTTCTCTTTTTCCTCCTCGGTTCTCCTGCAGGCATGTAAAAATGGAAACTCGCAGCATCTGGAGCATCTGCTGTTTTACGGCGCGGACTCTTCATCCCAGAACGCCTCAGGAAACACCGCCTTACACATCTGCGCTCTATACAACAAGGTAAAGTCTCGTCTGTCCGATCTGAGATCAGGTTAGCTACAAACCGAGTAGATCTAAATCTAAATAGCAAACACCTCACTGTTCAGTCTTTAATACAGTGCAAAGGAAGATGAGATAAGTATCTAGAAGATCATCCTTTGCCTCAGACCTGCTGATAAAATGATACGAAAACTCTTCACAAGGATTTAAACCTAAAATACAGCCGCAATACTTTTTACCTCATGAATTAAATTTTTTGAATCATAAATAAGTTACTTTGATTTTTCCAGGATTTTACGCTAGCTGCTAATAACCAAGGCTAGCAGTTTTGCAAGATAGCACACACTGTTATTGTTAAGTTTTATAGCTTAGGTGGAAACGGCAGTGAAACCTGGACACAGACATCATGGACATCAACATTTACCTCAGATTTGCTGGTAAATTTATTTTTTTAAACTCCCAACAAAGAAAATTACACTTAGCATTAATCACTAACCAAAAATTTTGAACACAATTTTACGAGATTTTACAAACTTTTAAACTGGTAAAAATTATATTAATAATCTTTACATACGCAGTTTATTTTTCTTACTTGTACAAACCTTCACATTCATTATTGTGTATCTAAAACAGTTTTACTGTCCCAAGGTTCTCCTGAGAGCGTACAAACTTTTGACTCGATTGTAAGTAGAATTTTACAACAATGTGATGCTGATTTTTTCCTTCAGTGACCTGAAATTAAACGGCACTTACTTAATCTTCTCAACCAACATGTTAAATTGAAATTAGTGGCAGCAATTCTACACAAAGTCAACAAAATGTTGACTTTTTATTTCTTATACACTTAATTCCTCTGGATAAGTTTCAGAAATCTAGGTAACTTACATATAAGTTAGTTACTTTCATTTTCCAGGAATTTTCATCAACATTAGCAAGCTGCTAATACCTCAAGCTACTGATTTCACTAAAGAAGCTAGCATGTACAGTGGACATCAAGCGAAGTATACATAGCTAATACAGTTAGCTCAGTTTGCTAAACTAAAGATTTTCAGCAATTGGATTAGTGTGTTATTTAATTTGTGTCAAAAAACAAACAAACAAAAAAAGATCACATTTGGCAAGGCCACACCCTCATAAATTACAAGCCACACAAATGAAACTGTCCTTCTTCACAATCACGGTGTGTTCAATGTACAGGAGAGCTGCGTACGAATCCTGCTGTACCGCGGAGCGAACAAGGACATAAAGAACCACAACGGACAAACTCCATTTCAGGTGAGATACTGTGACTGTGGAGAACCAGGAACCGGTAAAGATGAACTAAAATAGAATCCAAGATTGTGTGTGTTCCAAGATCTCTTCTCTCTTTAATGTTCTATACTGAACCCTACAATAAAGTGTTTTTTTCCCCCTAAGGGTTCTTAGAGAATTAGAAGCCTTAACTGTCCAACAAACCCTTTTAGAACCCTTCTAGAACCCTTGGAGAACCTGTTTGGTAAGAGTATAAAGTATGTGCACAGTAACTCCTGCAAATGTAAACTCCAAGTTATTGCTCATTATTTTCTTCTTTATGTCAAGAACATACCCAAAATGGTTCCTTAAGGGCCATCCATAAAAGTTCTCCACTACTCTGCAGTTTATAAACTCTCACAATCTTAATAGTTATCAATTTTCTATTGGAGTGAATCATCCAAGGGTTCGTCAAGCTTTATTTAAAGGTTCGTTGGATAATTAAGGGTTTTTGGGTTCTTAAAATGGTTTTACTGGGAACCATAATACAGTATACTGTACATCTTATAGATGCTTTACAGCTTTTTAGATAAAGATGGTCCATGGTAGAGATTTTTGTATGTTGTAATTTATATAGGTGTGTCCAGATTTATACAGGCGTGTACATGTTTACAAGTGTGTACAGATGTGTAATGTGTTACAGGTGTCCATGTGTAAGGGGTTGTAGGGGTTTGTCAGTCTTTGTACATGTTTGTACAGGTGTGTCAGGTGTTACAGGTATCCATACTGGTTTATTGAACTTTGTAGGTATTTACAAGTGTTTGTATGAGTATATACAGGTGTGTCGGTTTTTTTTTTTTTTGTATTTTTGTTGTTTGAATTTTGTAGGAATTGTAGGGATACATTTTTACAGGTTTGTAGGAGTTTTAACTGTGTATGTTCAGGACTGTAGGGGCTTATTTAAACAGGTTTGAACAGGTTTTGTATAATTCTCTTACAGGTTTGTTGGGGTTTGTACAGATTTCTTTGGGTTTATAGGTGTTTGTAGGAGTTTGTTTGGGGTTGTTTGTGTGGGTTTGTAAAGATTTGTACTAAGTTTTGCTGTTGTTGGTGTGGAGGGCTAGCTACATAGGGACAGCCAAAGGACCCAAAGCAGGGTTCTAAATCTTCTTTGAGTGTAAATTCTTCAGAAGAGTGTTCAGGGCTTTTTAAAGGTTCACTCAATAGTTAAGTTTTCTAAAATGGTTGCACTTTGAACCTTTTCTGATAGGCAGACACTTTGTTAGAGGGTTCTGCATAGGGTAGGGGTAGCCTTAAACAGATAATTCCGTGGGTTACTGATCAGAAGGTCAGGGGTTCAAGGCCCTAAGCTGCCCCTGTTGGCCCCTTGTCTGACCCTGATCTCTGACCGCAGCTTACTAACTAATTGGGATTTACGGTACGACAAAAATAGTTCAACTGCGCTGTAATGTATATGTGAGTATAAAGTCTATCTAAGGTTTTTACATTTTAATTGAGGGTACACTTTTTTCTTTAGGGTTTTTTTGAACTCTTTAAAGGGGTTCAAGGTGTTTGAGTCTCCTAAAAGAGGAATCCTTTTTAAAAAAGGAACAGTTGAAGGGCTGTATGTACAAAACTATATTTTAATTCTCCAAAGGGACTGAAGAACCCTTAAAGATTCCAGATTCTCTAAGAGTGCATGTTTTTTTTTTCTTTTTGCTTGTCTTGGCCTATCTTAGTGAGTATGTGTGTGCATGTGTGTGTTTGCATTTCCAGGTAGCTGTGATGTCGGGACATTTTGAGCTTGGAGAGATCATTAAGAATCATCGGGATTCTGATGTGGGTGAGTTGGAGAGTCTCACGTCTTTCATCTCGAATTTATGGAACGTTTTAAAGTTTCATAAGAACTGCAATAAACATGACCACAAAAATTAACACAATTTAATTAATAAGTTTAATTACGGTGTTAAAACAGTAAGCCATATTGGTTGTTATTTTATCATTATTGTGACCAATATTTCACAAGTCATCTATTATTTTATTTTGTTTTTTGTCCTGGTTAAAAGAAATTCTAATTGGGCCAATAATATTTTTATAAAACAGCATTTCCCTTATAATTAAAATTGTATATGTATTTATTCTAATCTCATTTTAATAATTTTAATGTATACAAAATTATATAATAATATGTTGAACAGTAAAATTGAAACATTTGATGTCATACTAAAACCTCTTTTCTCATTTTTTTTACCTTGTTAAACTTTTGAATTTGATCGATGTTCTCTAAACGGTCAGGTAATTTTTTCACTCTAAAAAGTGTGTGTGTGTGTGTGTGTGTGTGTTTTCCTACATGTATGCTGCAGTGCCATTTTTGGAGTCACCGAAGTTTGCCCCCCAGAGGAGGGAGAGCGGTCGCACACTGGCTCCGCCCCACCCGCACCCGTTCCTCCGTGCCAACAGTGACAACAGCATGAATGTCCCCGAGTGGTTGGCTTTCCCTAATGCGGCCATGCCCAGCATCGTTTCTGTACAGGTACACAGAGGAGAACAGGCGAACCTCTGTGGAGAACAATTGTTTATTTAGAAGAGAATTTGTCCATTAATTATAATTGAACTCATAATAGGATGTATTGCTTGTCCATGTGTTTGTACATGTGTGTGTGTGTAGGGTCTGAAACATGGCGGTACATTGCGCAGCTCCAGTAGTCCCCGGGGGGCCCGAACACGTTCTCCATCCCGAGGCCGAACAGGAGACAGAGACGACCGCAGCAGACAGAGCCGGAGACAAGGGTGAGAGTCAAATGCACTGAATCACAGTGAATCAAACTTAGTGAATCGAATTGAATTTAAACAACTGAATCACATCAGATCACAATATATTATAAAACAATCACAGCAGCATGCACACATCTGAAACACACTGAATTCTACACAGTAACACACATGATGACTGTTAATGAACTGTACAGAATCTTCAAAAATACTACATAAATCACTGTGCATATAAATGTACTGTATCAGAGCTGTTACACTAAATCGCATCGATTCAATAATCACATCAAATCACAATGACATGAAATTTAACTGATCAATTACAAATCAAACTAAATTAAAATGTTTATGCACACGAAATAAATCCCAACAATCAACTTGAATCAAAGTCCCACCTTATCTAATAGAATTGTTTTCCATTGAATCCTACCAATTTAATTCTAGTCAATTAATACATCATGCAGTACTAATCGTACTGAAGCACTTACAGTATAATGAAACTCATACACACCAAAGCAAGTGTATAATCATTCCTGCATTACACTGAATCAGTCGACTGTATCACACTGAATTGCAGTTAAACACAATGAAATAAGGAACAATAAATCACACCGAATCATATAGAAATTAACTGAACTCTTCCCATTGCATCAAACTATGTTACAAAGAATCAGATGCTTTCACACACTAAATAAATGATATTAAAGTAAATCACACAGAATGTCTCTGACATTGTCTATATCTTGTGTAGGATTCAATTATCCAGATTCACATTAATCTGACTAAATCACAACGAATCATTAAACTGAAGGACACCAAATAACTCACACTAAATCATAATCATTAGGTTAAATGACTCTGATTCAGTTATTCTATTTAGGACTCAATCACTAGACTGAACAACACTGAATCACTCGCACTAAATCAGACTGAATCATTAGACTGAGCTACATTGAATCAGTCACGCTAAATATTCCCAAGTCAAATTGAAACACTATGACATCACCCTATAATGTCAGGGTATGAAGGGCCCTCTTGTTCTTCTAAGGATTGTTTTTTCTCTCCACCATCTGGAGCTTTGTGGGGTCTTAACATGCTCAAAAAGTCATGAAAATTGGCAGACAGGTTGGAATCTGCTGCCATTAGGATCCCTCATAGATTTTGCTCCGTAGCTCATACACACTTGCAGGTAGACATTTAGAGCTCATTGAGCTGAACAACTTCCGCACTGCATGTTCTGGGCTCAACTCAACAGGATGTCAGTCATTTTATTAAAGGACTTTGATACACTCCTCCTCGGGAATTTAGAGGATCGCCACCAAACTTGGCCGACGTGATCTAAAGACACTGAGGATGCAAAATTGTAGAGGGACTTTTGATATCTCAAACAGGTCAGCCGTGATGATGCCTTAAACTTGGCTAATAATTTTCTGTGTGGCATCAAATTGAATGACATCATAGTGTGATGGTTTTAAACACACACACACACACGCTCAGCAAATATTTTTACGGCCCAAGTTGACATCAGCCCTATATATATATAGTGTGTGTGTCCCCCAGGTTGCGTTGTTTCACCTGGGAGGCGATGGCGCAAGGTGCTTGGGCCCGCTCATCGTTGCTTGCAACTATATTTTTTCAGATTAAACAACCCTGAATCATTCACACCTATTTAGAGTGAATTACACTGAATCAATAGATCAAATAACACTGAAATATTTACACTAATTCAGAATCGCGATCAATCATAATGATTCAGTGTTGTTCAATCTAATCAAACTAAGTTACATTGAATTATTAAATCCAATAAAACTGAATCACACTGAATCAACCTGAATCTTTAGATTAAATGACACTGATTCTAAATCAGCAAATCATGATGAATATGTGTAGATGTAATGAATATGTGTGTGAGTGTGTACGCTTGTGTATAAACGTGTGTGTGTGTGTGTGTGTGTGTGCAGGCCGGGCTCCATCGGTTCACAGGGTGCAGCTCCGGCTCAGAGGAGGCGGCTGTACAGCGCCGTGCCGGGACGAGTGTTTGTGGCCACACGCTCACACACAGCACAGGGCGAGCGTGAGATCAGCCTCAATAAGGGAGACAAAGTCAAAGGTGTGTGTGTGTGTGTGTGTGTGTGTGCATATATTTTTCTGTGTGTGCTTACATGTAATAAATTAAAGGTTTTGAGTATCATGCTTTGGTCAGTGAAAATGTCATTAAATGTGTGTTTGTGCCTTTGTGTTTCCTCAGGTGTGGATAAACGTTGTCTGTGTATGTATTCTGTTGCCATGCGTCTGTGTGTGTGTGTGTGTGTATAAGTTTGTATGCATGTGTGACAAAAGTGTGTATGAAATGTTATGCATGTGTCACATGTGATGCTGAGGTGCACTCACATGCTTGTGTGTGTGTGTGTGTGTGTGTGTGTGTGCATAATTTCTACTTTGGACTTTGGATTGTGTGTTCACATATGTATGATTCTTGTTACCACAACACACACACACACCACACCTCTTTTTTGTGTTTTTTTTTTTTTTTAGTACTAAGTATTGGAGAGGGTGGATACTGGGAGGGAACGGTCAGAGGACGGACCGGGTGGTTCCCCTCAGACTGTGTGGAGGAGGTGGCAGCTCGCAGCCTGGAGCACCGCTCAGGTGAGCAACACACACACAAACACACACACACTATATTCCCTAACAATACATTTTATATAGGTCAGTTTTGCCCTGATTATAAAAAAAAAAAAAATGACATATACACTTATTAGGTTGGTGGTTTTAACGTGATGACTAATATTATGCCAACAAAATAGCCCCAACCCATCGAGGCCTGGACTCTATTATCTGGCACAAAGCTGTCAGTAGCAGGTCCAGTAGTAGTTGTGAGGTCGGGTCTCCATGGAACGGACTTGTTCCTCCAGCACACCCCACAGACCCTCGATTGGATTGAGATCTGGAGAATTTGGAGGTCGAGTCAACACCTCCAACTCCATTCCTGAGCAACATGTAACTCGGTCTGTAATGAGCATCACACTGCCTCCACCGACTCGCCTTCTCCCTATAGTGCATCCTGGTGCCATCTCTAACCCATCAGACCAGGCTGTCTTCTTCCATTGCTCTGTGGTCCAGTTCTGATGCTCACTTGTTCATTGTTGCTCACGTGTTCACTGTTGGTGGAGGACACGGGCGCCCTGAGAACTCAGCAGCTGCCATGCATTGTTTGTTCTGACTCCTTTCTACCAGAGAGCGATCACTTTTTTTTAACCTCTATTGTTTAACCCGAGAAACTAACTAAGCTACTGGATGTACTGTAAATATTTAACACCAACACAAGTCTTTAGATAGTCAAACTTCAATAAGAAAAATAAAACAATCACTGGCAGCTCAAGTTTCACACACAACTTTTTACCTTATCGAACAGTTATATACATATCACTAACATATAAACCAACAAAACAAATTCAGTCTGCAACACAAGAATGTTAACTAGTGTCTCTCAAATAAATAAATAAATAAATAATAACGGTGCAGGCCTGAATCGTGGTGGCCTAAAACTATGTGGCTGCTTCACTTTCCCAGGAAAGCAACAAAATAAAATGCACGTGCAACAGGGTTTCTGTACTCACAACCTTTAAGTGCAGTCAGTCACCCATGCAATGTCATATTATCCACTGTGAGCCTGTGATGGCCAGCAAACACCAGCAACTCAAGACCAGCAGTCCTGCAGGACGATGGTTGAGCGGGAAACTCACACCAAGAAATCCAAGGAAAGACTCTGTTATTTCCTCTACCAACATGCAAGACAGCTGTCAGTCCGTGTACATTCAAAATCACTTAAACTCATTTCATCAAAACAGAGTATTTTACATAATCACCACATTAACCATGGGTAACTACATACACTGCTATCACCTTTGCAGTCAATATCAGTAGCATAAGCATACGATTATGCTAATCGCTATTAACTTCAGTTAGCATTATTTTTTAGTACCAACTCTGATAAACAAACTATAAAGATGTACATATCTGTAAACTTACTCCGAGCTGAAATATGTCCGTTACCACGAGGTAAATTCTGCATCCACCTTAGTAAACGGCCCATTCATCCTTCCAAACACATAAAACGTGCTTCATAACTGGTCTAGTCTCCACTGGTATTGCGTTAACAGGCGCTTGGACTCTCTCCACGGGGTTTCCTTTAACTCCCGCCTCTTTGCACTCGGATTGGTCAGAACGATATTACACAACCAATGCAACTCTATGCAAACTATGATGGACAGCTTACTTCACTTAGGGTAGGTTGCCAAATAACCAGGCCTTCAAGTGCTAAGCGAATAACAAGGCAACTACATTTTCTTCCCTCAACCACAAAAATTAGGAATCTATTATCAACTATGTTATAAGATTTTTTTTAACTATCTCTGAACATTTTTAAACGTTCTAGATGAACTGATTTAACTTTTTTATCTTTTTATTTATTTATTTATTTATTTTATTATTTATGTATTTTATTAAACATTAGTTAATTAAGTTTTAAATCAATCACATCAATTTTGTTATTTTAGACTTCAATCAAGGCAAGTATATGATTTGAGACACATCCACAGTGGATTGACAATAGTGTCATATGTAGGTAGTAGTAATGTGTGTGTGTGTGTGTGTGTGTGTGTGTGTGTGTGTGTGTGTGTGGGTTTGTAATTTAAGATACAGTACATCCACATTGGACTGAGAATAGTAAGATTTTTTTTTACTATATTCAATTCAATTCAATTCAATTTTATTTGTATAGCACTTTTAACAATTGTCATTGTCGCAAAGCAGCTTCACACAATCAAAAGAATTATTTAAGTTTGTATGGAATGTGAATGTGTATGAATCAAAATGTATTAAAAAAAAAATATATATATATATAGCGTAACTAAATGATGAAAATTGTTGTGCGATTGTGAACTTGGTTCCGTAGACCCGTGTCCTGATTCTCCGCCGTAGGTAGCAGTGAGTAAGGGCGTCTTTATTTTTGAACACAGTATAGGGTTAGTGATTAGCAGTAACGCCCTCACACTCCTCTGAATGTGATACTTCACACTGAGTAAACTCAGAGAGAAACTTCAGACCTTGTTCAGACACACACTCTCATACACACACTCATCGCAACCTGTGATCATGTGGGTGCCGCTGTGTGTGTGTGTTGCAGACAGCCGCAGCGAGAGGACAAAGAGACTTTTCCGTCATTATACCGTGGGATCATACGACAACTTTGATGCACCCAGGTAAGGCTAGACACTTTATCACACTCTCTCACACACACACACACACACACGCACACACACACACACACACACATGCACACACATCACACTACTATTGATTATTGTATGGTTATTGGTTGATGATTATTCATTCAAATCAGATCTCGTAAGTGCTGGGTGTGACTTTTTTTTGTATTAAAAACACTTTTCTTTTATTGGTCGGATGAAATATGCTAATTTTTTGAGATAGGAATTTTGGGTT
>JAQMYJ010000008.1:1221891-1232503 GCA_030014305.1 Clarias laeviceps
TCAACTGAATTTACCACAAGTGGACTCCAATTAAGCTGCAGAAACATCTCAAGGATGATCAGGGGAAACAGGATGATAAGGGGAAACAGGATGCACCTGAACTCAATTTTGAGCTTCATGGCAAAGGCTGTGAATACTTATGTACATGTGCTTTCTCAATTTTTTTTTTTTAATAAATTTGAAAAAATATCAAGTAAACTTTTTTCATGTTGTCATTATGGGATGTTGTGTGAATTCTGAGGAAACAAATTAATTTAATCCATTTTAGAATAAGGCTGTGACATAACAAAATGTGAAAAAAGTGATGCGCTGTGAATACTTTCTGGATGCTCTGTATATTGTCACAAACTTGAGAAACATTTATGGAGCAGAACACAGTGAACTCTTGTAAGACTCCGGATGGTTTTTACCAGGCTGCTGTAGCACGTCTTTTTCAGATGGCAGAAAAAAAGCTTTTTGCAGTTTGCTATAAGAGCACGTGTGTAACCTGTAGCTCACCAGCATCTATGCAAATGGGATAAACTGAGTTACTCAGGTCCTCTCTTAATGGACAACTCTTGTTCTTAATGAAAACTGTTTGCTTGGCCGAGTAAACATTTCAATATGT
Organism: Clarias laeviceps; assembly: GCA_030014305.1. Taxonomy (NCBI): domain Eukaryota; kingdom Metazoa; phylum Chordata; class Actinopteri; order Siluriformes; family Clariidae; genus Clarias; species Clarias laeviceps. The sequence goes on from JAQMYJ010000008.1 coordinate 1,222,499, forward strand.
TTGTTTTTTAGCACACATAAACCCTAGAAATGAGTGATTGCCCAATATACTGTAGGTAATGCTATCATTTTGTGGTGAGCAGGGTTGCCAGCTTTCACAGTCATGCTTTAACACCCAAATACTTAAAAAAAAAACTTAGCTATTTTAGCATTGCAAACTGATTCATAAACTAGACTATCAATTGGCTGAGTATCTTGTATTCTGTTTGCTTGTAGCCAAGAATTATATATAAAGGGCTGATGTTGGGTGCAAAACAACATCAGAATTAGTACAATATTTACTAAACAGGGCATTTGTGGGTCTTTTTAAACTGTGAAATTACATTTAACAAATAAAAGGCGACTACCTGCCATGCTGCCTAGTTGTTTTCATGCATTAACAAGAAATTAACCCACTCAGGGTTTCTAAAACTATAACTCCAAACAAATTTTGGGATTTGTTTTGTTTTAAAAAAAAAAAGAAGAAGATTTTGGTAACAAAAGAGCACACACATTACACCTAACACAGCTACATACACACAGGAACTCATTTCCTGCAGTAATGAATACTAACTTTTTCCTGGTTATGCTGGAAGATAGTAATAGACACTAACTCTAGTATTAACGAGGCAAGCAGACAGACAAGCAGACACACAGACAGAAATAAGCATTACATGATGGACCAGATTTAAATTTTTATCAGCTTTTAATTAATTATACAACTTTTAATTAATCAATTAATTATCTGTGAAAAGTTTTATATATATTATATCATTAATGTCCCACTTGTTAACCATGCATCATTAGTCATTCTCTCATCCTCTTTTTTTTTTTGTTTATTCTCACATCTATCTCTCATACTTCAGGGGTTCCCGAGGAGGAGAAGCAGTTCCTCCATCCTCCCGCCATGAAGTTTGCACGAAGCCTTTCAGTCCCTGGTCCAGATGACATTCCGCCTCCACCAACCACAGCACCCCCTGATCCCCCTTTCTCCTCGGCACCTCCTATGGGCTGGAGAGGCAAGACCTCCCAACAGCCTTCAGTATCGGTGTCACAGTCTACCTCCACCTCCACCCACTATCAGCTTTATTCCCAGTCATCTCACTACACTCATGGACCAAGGGACAGGTCCCCTGGACCACCCACAAGCTCTGCAGTTTCTGACCATGCAACTTCTTATTCTCATGCCCAAGTGCTCCCCTCTGTCCCCAGCAGAACTGCTTCCAGGAAGGTTATGGGTTACACAGCAGATTCCACTGGCACTGCAGGAGCAGCAGGGGCAAGGTCAGCTGGTTTGAGAAGAGGTTACAGCAATGCAGTTCCTCCTACTAGTGTGGCCACAGTGATCCCACAGCAGCAGCAGACTGCTCAGAGCCAACAGACAAGAGCAGAGCGCACAACAGCAGGGACAGCAGCTGCAGCTGGAGTGCAGAAACCAGGTGTCCGAAGAGGCAAAGGGCCTCTGGTAAAGCAGTCAAAAGTAGAAGATCTACGTTCTGGCCAGAGCACGCTAGGAAGTAAAAGTTCAGTGGAAACAAGCTCTATTCCTGTCCCAACCATTATTGTCAAAGCCCCCTCCACTAGCAGCAGTGGACGCAGTAGCCAAGGGAGCAGTGTTGAGGCTGATGCACCCCTTCCAGATGAAAGCGACAGATCCAAAGCCCCACCCATTGCACCTCCACCTGCACCCACCATGCCCCCACCTGAGCCACCATCAGTCCCTCCACCACCACCACCCTCTCTACCACCACTTAGATCTCAGGAGAATTTGGACTTTACTAGCCAATTTGGTGCTGCCATTGTGGGAGCGGCCCGCAGGGATCGTGAGCGCTTCCATGAAGCTCGACGGAAGAGTGCCTCCTTTTTTCTTTCTGCCGAGGAAGAATTGGCAGGGAGCACTGGAGTAGCAGGAATAGGAAGAAGTCAGGCTTCCCAGCAGCAGCTGCAGCAGCAACTGAGCTCCCAGCCTACACCTCGCCTGAGACCCTCCAAGTCTATTGATGAGGGCATGTTCTCAGGTGACACATTCATTCAACATGCTCGCAGCATGCCACCTGCCTTTGGTCTCCCTGAATATTCCACATCTGCTCCTCTAGGGGACTATCAGCCTAAGTCTGTACCTGCCGACTTCTACCTGGGAGCTAGCCGTCAACAGTCACAACAGCAACAGGCTACCACCACCTTCATCCACCCACTGACAGGAAAAGTTCTAGACCCATCCTCTCCACTGGGACTTGCTCTAGCTGCACGGGAGCGTGCCCTAAAAGATGATGGACGAATATGGAGGGAGAGGGCTGGTGACCACCATTTTACCCGGCAACTTTCCACTGTGGGGCCATTTCCTTCATCTGCTGCACCACCATCATCACTACTTTCTCACTCTGCCACTCCCTCTGCCGCTATGATCTCGTCTGCTGCTCAGTCCTCTGTCTCTTCCTCATATCTTGTCACATCCTCTTCACTTGCTGCCACCACCACCTCCACTCGGCCTCCATCACCCAGAATCCTTAGAGGAGCAGGGGGAGGTTGGACAGAGGAGACTGGGGATCGTGCTGAGAGAGAGACTGCAGGAGCTGCACCATCCAGGGAAGGGCTAAGAGTTCGTTTTTCTGAGGACAAAACAGTCCACACACACCACTATCAGTCTCAACACTACCAACCCACACAGAAGGAACGAGAAAGAGAGCGGCAGAGGGAAAGATCCCGGGAACGAGAGAGGGAGAGAGAGAGGGAGAGAGAGATGGAAAGAGCTCACAGCCAGCAGCAACAGCCTTCCACACATCCGGCTACTCAGCAACCTCGGCGACCTTCCTTCTTGAGAATGGAGAGTGAGGCAGGAACATACATCCTCTCCCTCACCCCTCCATCTCCACCGCCATCTGCCATGACCACACGCACAGCAGGAGGACCAGGGACTGGTGAAGAGGGGGGCAGTGGCATGGGACTTATGGTCCTCCCTCCTCCAGCTCCCTCAGTAGATGCAGATGATGAGTTTGTGTTTGCTGAACCTTTGCCACCACCAGTGGAATTTGCTAACAGCTTTGACCGTGCTGCAGGTTATTCTTCTATGATTGCTAACAACCTTGCAATTCGTCAGCAACAACACCATCCAGCACCTCCACCTCCGCCACCACCTCCACCTCCCCCAAAAGATGCCTTCATGTCTGGCTTCCCTGCTCACACACCCCTGCCCTCTCCACAGGCTGGTGACTCTACCACCTCTAGTCTCACTTCCTATGATAGTGAAGTTGCTAATTTGACACAGTCTGCCCCTTCTCCATCTCCTGCTTCTCCCAACCCTCTCCCACCTCCTTCACCTTCTACTCTACAACCTTCTGGACCCCCTCCACCACCCTCTGTGTCACCACCTCCTCCTCCCTCTTCCTACCACAGACCTTATAACTTGTCTCAGACTCACCACCTCTATAACAGCACTCCTGCAACCAGACGTGCGACATCTCCCACACCGCCACTTGTCACAATCCCAGCTCCCCCTGCTTATGGGGGACCTTCTGCTGCTTCTTCCACCCCAGCTACATCTGTTGCTTTAAGGGGGACCTCCAGCCTCTCCATGACTGCAACCTGTGCCACAGCAACTGCAACCACCACTACAACTGCTGTTGCTGTGAGCACTGCACCTGCTGCCAGCCTGCATACACAGCGCATGGCAACTGTTTCCACAGTTGCCACAGGGAGTGGAAGTAGGCGGCCCAGTGCTGAGCACCACCCGCCACACTCCTCAGCTATGGCTAAGAGTGGCGAGTCCCAGGAGACTGTGGTGGACTCTGGCATTGAGGAGTTGGACAGCCGTAGCAGCAGTGACCACCATCTGGATAGCATATTGGCCCTTAGCAGTGGGGGAGTCAGAGAGAGGATGGAGAGAGCAGCAGAAAGTGACAGGACAAGTGGAGCAGATTTCTTAGAATCCTACATGAGCTACTTAGATGGACAGACTTTTGAAATGCACAACACTAAAGCAGCCAGCACTGCTTCCACGTACCCCAAAACGCAAAGATACAGAGAAGCCAGTCGTGCATCAGAGCTAAGGCGGCAGAGCAGCACTGCTCCACCAGCCTATCACAGACGCCGTCAGGAGGAAGAACCTGAAGAGGAGGAGCCGGAGGAGGGAGAGGAAGAGGACGTGGGCACTCGGGATGGTTATAGCATTAGGGAAGGACAAGGATTATCTCGCTCTGCTGTCATGTACTTTGATCGACCAAGAACACCTGAGATGAAACCCCTTTGGGGTGATGGGTCAACTGGCGCTACACAGATTGAAAGTGGGGTGCAGTCTGATGGGACTTATCTGGAAGGGCGTAAACTGCACCCACCCATGTCTGGCATGAAAGCCAGCATCATCAGTGAACTAAACACCAAATTGCAACAAAGGAGCAAAGGAATGGAGAACTGGGGAGCACAGCGATCCCTCAGCAGGCACAGGTCTGTGAAAGTAGTGTCAGTATGACTATATGCCTGCATGTATTTGTGATGGTAGATCTGTGACTGCATGTGTCTACATTAGATTCTGTTGCTGGTGTGCAAAATGCAAATCTGAATTTGAAGATATCCTTTATCTTCACATATGCAAGTAGAGTAAAATGAAATTATCTTCTTTGCATATCCCATGTTATTTCAAAACTGGGGTCAATCCTGATCAGAGAGGGTCAATGGCCCTGACACAAGGGCCAATTAGTAATACTTGGTGGTCTCAGGGCTTATAATCATGACTTTCTGATCAGCAGGCCAGAAAATTAACCACTGAACTGAAGCTGTTCAACTCGTTGATTTGGTTGCATTGGTTTCTAAGCCTTGGCACAAGTTTATAAGATCACAATCAAAAGCCTTATTTCTTCTTCTTTGTCTTTCCGCTGTTCCCTTTCAGGGGTCGCCACAGCGAATCATCTGCCTCCATCTAACCCTGTCCTCTGCATCCTCTTCTCTCACACCAACTAACTTCATGTCCTCTCTCACTGCATCCATAAATCAAAAGCCTTATTTATTGTCTTTAAAAGACTGAGATAATGAAAATCAGTCCAACTGATATTGAAAAACAATTTGATTAAAATATTTATACAAGATTCCTATATTATGAAGGAACACAGTATATTATGTTATTATGTTTTGAAATGTATCCTGCTTGCTCATATTGAAATTAACAACTAACCAGAAACCTAATGCTAAAAAAAAGTCCTGGTATAAAGCAAATATTTGGAGGGCTTTATTATTTTACTGGTTATAAAGTGTACTGTTTAAATCAATTGGGTTGGTGCATTTAATGTGATTTCTTCTGTTTTTCTCTGTTTGAAATACTCTAATCGGAATATACATCTCTAGAACCCTCTCTAATTAGACAGAGTGCGCATGTACAACATCTGACACACAATTTTTCCCTCCTACCCCATATACAATCATTTCATCAAGGCATATTTTTGTCTTTGAGGCCACATATCCATGAATGCATGACCAACATTTCTCCAGCCACATCAGTAATCAATCTAATTATATTTATACAGGGAAATATTTATTTATTTATTTACTTGTTTGTTTGTTTGCACTTTGCATGATTATACGAAACTTGGTCCCTATATATTTGCACCAGTCTTATTTCCTGATTGATATTGCCTATGATTTGCATGGGATTGTCCTGGAGCATCCTTACTGAATTCATCTACAATGTCTATGTAAACTCTGTCTAAATTTGTCTGTTTAAACTATTCCTTTTTTTCTGTGATCTCTGCTTAAATCGTCTGTCCATGTCCATCTGTCTGTCGTTCCTCAGATACAGGTAACTGCACAACTGTTCTCCCTGTCTATATGTATATGTCTGTTTGTATATATATATATAGTTCATCTAAAAGTACTGGAATGACCAGGAAGATTCTATTGTTTTTGTTATACACTGAAGACATTTGGGATGAAAAGATGAATACAATATAATAGATTGGCATTTCAGATTTAATTTCCTGATATTTACATCCAAATCTGAAAAACAATGCAGAACATGGCACTTTACAGTGACAGGCCATACATTTTTTTTTGTTGAGCAAAAGTAGGAGCAGTACTGGAACATAGAGTCTTAAAGTAAATTAAAGTAAATAGCATTTAATATTTAATTGCATATCCTTTGCTTGCAAAAACTGGGACACCGAACCAACATCACCAACCATTGCATTCCTCTTTGTAATACTTTTTCAAGCTTGTTGTTTTGGTGGGTTTCTCCCTTCAGCCTCCTCTCCATGAGATGAAATGCTGCTTAGTTGGGTTAAGGTCTTCTGATTGACTCGGGTCAATCTAAAACTTTCCACTTTTTTCCCTGTTTTCTGTACAAAGGCAGTGTACTTTGGGTCGTTGGCTTACAGCATGATAAAGTGTCTCCCAATGAGATTGGATATGTTTCTTTGTAAATTGACAGACACTGTTTCTATAGACTTATGAGTTCATTCTGCTGCTCCATCGTGAGTTCCTTCATCCAAGATTGAGTGAGTATTTTCCTGAAGTGGCCATGCAAGCCCAAGCCATGACACTGTCTCCACTGTCCTTTACCCATTAGCTTATATGGATTGGATCAGGAGCAAAACCTTTCTTTCTTTCTCCACACTTTGGCCTTTCCATCTCTTTGGTTGAGCTTAATCTTGATTTCAGAACTTTTCTTCTCTGTATTCCTCGGCAAAGTCCAATCTTTAAATATTTTCTGCTGAGCAGTCTTGAGGTATAGCCTATATATTTCTGCTCTTAAAGACTGTTAAAGAAAAGTGAACAATAATGCATTTTCTCCTGCCCTGACTATGTTGTTAGTGTCACTGGCTATTGGTTGGTAAGGTTTTTCTTCACAGAATATCTTTCTATTATCATCTGCTGTTTGCTTTTCCATCTATAACCCATTTAATATCTGGTAGTTACTTTCTTTTCAGGTCATTCCAAATTGTTGCATTGGCTATGCCTAATACTTTTGCAATGGGTCATATTTTTGCCTGTCTCCTAAAGCCAGCTCTCTGGTTTTCATGTTGTTTTATCTTTTTTTAACAAGAATTTTGAAATTCACAGGTGAAACCCAGGGTTCAAACTAAAAGTAGACATTCAGGGATATTAATTGTTTTTATAACCAAGCTAACAATCTAACAGGGCATCTGGGCATAGAAACACCTGTCAGTCTCATGACCCAATAGTTTTTATCACATACAGTATAATTGGGTAGGTTCAATATCAGTGTTTCTCCTGAAAAGTGTTTCAGGCATGGTGGCAAGGGGGTGAGTACGGTTTTGCACATATGCACTACGATTTTGAGTTATTTATTAATTTGTTTTAATTATTCATGTTTAATTATTTATATTAAAATTATTTTTGTTGGTAATCTTTAAAAGTGTTTAAAAAAGTCCTGCTGAATTGGAGCGGCCAAGCCCATTGATATTTTAGTAACACATTTTCTGTTGCATGACTGCAGTTGAAAATATGCCAATGTGTTCGTTCCATTGATTTTCACAACTCCAAGGGAGGTTTTATAACAAGAGTCAATATGTATTCTATGAGTCTTCTACAGATTCATGGTGATTTGTACAGGCCAAGCCCTTTATTAAATAATTGTATTTTCAGCAGCGCACTTATTATATGGCCGTATACTGACAAGTAGCTTTATTCCAACAGTATTAAACATTAACTATACAAGCCAGTTGTCCATGACACTACATTCATTAGTCATACGTGTAGTATGAGAATATAGAATATAGCAATTGAGCTAGTGGTATTATACCAAAGCACCTTCCCCTGAACACATATTCAGCTGTAGTCTACCATAACAACAATGAAGTGCCAACTTGTGCCATTATTTGGTATTACAGAGTAGCCACATCAATAAACTTCAGAATGTTCAGTATATCGGACAGTATATTGTATATTAGATTTTTTAAAACATGGCCTGTTGTGTAGGCATGGCATGGGGTCTCGTTGGCATGGCCTATTATAGGGGAAACACTAAATAGGTATTGTGTATTCTTCTTTATCTTAATTATTCTTTTTTCTTCCACACAGTCTCTTTTTCTTAATCTGTCCATTTTCCCACAGGTTCTCTGAGGACTCAACAGGAGCACTGAGCCCTCCATCAGTACGCTCTCCTTCTCCATCTCCTCTGGCTCAGCCTGCACTATCTCCATCTCCGACAGCTTCTCCGCATCCTCCTCTTTACCCAAACTGGGCTCGCTCACCTTCCCCACAGCCTCCCAGTGCCCCTTCTCAACCAACATCTGCTGCCCCTGGCACCGCTGCCCGCTCCCATTCACCAGTCTCGCCTTCAGGCTATGCACCCTACCCCACCTCCCCTAAGCACCGTCCTGTGTACCGCTCCAAAGCCCTTGAGTTCCAGTTCATCCCAAGCAGGGAATCACGCAAGGCAGAGTCTCAGCGCCGACGAGCACCCAGTCCCCTCATCTCGCCCTCAGAACGTCCCAAACTAGGTCCCCCACGCCCTTCTTCCCTTCCTATTCTTCCTACCTCACCACTCTACAGCAGCTTATATGACCTACGTGGTTCAATCACCCCTCCATCCCCAGCTAATCCCCTAGGTGATGCTTATTTCTCTCCATCCCCTCCTTTGTTTGCACCTTCTGGAGCCCCACCGCCACCCAATTCGTCCCTGGTGGTCTCTCGTTCCCTTTCACCCACTCACTTCCTCTCTGGTTCATCCTCTCCACCACTTCACTCTATAGCTCCACCCACTTGTCTGAGTTACCCTCACTTGCCACCTCCATCCCCTTCCAAGCCCTTTGCCTCCAAGCCGCTGCCCTACTGGACCAAGTATGACGTAGCTGATTGGCTGGCCTACCTGAACCTAGCTGAGCACAGGGAGCGCTTCCTGGACAACGAGATTGATGGCACTCACCTGCCTTCTCTCACCAAGGAGGATTTCCTGGACCTTGGTGTTACTCGCGTGGGTCATCGCATGAATATAGAGCGAGCGCTCAGGAGGGTGATGGACAGGTGAGAGGGAAAGAGGAGGGGTAAGGAGAGAGGAATAGGAGGGGGTTAGTGCATGGGCAGAGATATCAACTGGATTTGGCCACTGCATGAGCTGAAATATGGTACAGGGGAAAGGATGGGTCAGAGAAAGGGAAAAAAAGGGCAAGACAGAAAGAAACACAGAAATACTGCTTCTGCATAAAGGCTTTCCACTTTCCCTCAGGTTGTCCTCTAGCCCATTCCCCATTTCTGCCCTTTCCCCGGGAGATGGAAGAGCCAGGGATGAAGGCGCCAGGAGCTGAAAGGACAGACCCAAAGCTGGAAAGACACTAAGGACAAAGGAAGTGACAAAAGTCTGAGCTGTCTAAGACAAACCTTTTTACAAACAGAAGCAACGAGGACATCATCATTACTAAAGAATGTTCAGCGGAGAGAATCGCAAGGGATGAAAGGCTGTCCAAAGATGGAAATACCAATCTTATCCGGCAACAACCGCCCCAAAACACACCTCACAGATCACTCACAGATAAGGCACATTCTCACTTGGGTTGATCAAACCAAGGGCCTGAAGTGTAAATTAGAAACAGAAATTCCTAAAAATATAAACAGGACCGTAATTTGAGCCAAATACTTTGAGAAAAAGTATTATTGCATTTCTTGGTTTGTTGATTCATTCATCATATGCTTATGACACAAGAGTAATACTCAGTCATCCACTGCAGTCTTTCTCGCTCTCTTTTTTTTGTCACATGTGACTTAATGCCTTACTTTACCATTTTCTGATTGGTTCTCAGTTGGGAATCCTTAGCCAAAAACAAAAAAACAGTGGGATGGTCAATTGAGAAAAGAATCTGAGTGGTGGAAACCAAGGTGCTCAGAGCAGTGGCCAGTTTACTGCCTAATACCTAACTCAGACAGAATGTGAAGACTTAAAGAGTCCCTCTTCTGTACTTGTGTGTGTGTATGTGTGTGAATGAACTAAATAGCGTTCGAAGGTCGTTTTTATCTTTGGAGGCATTTGCTGAAGCTTGCTGATGTTGAACTTTTGCTAGAACCTTCTCATGGCATATATATATAT
>JAQMYJ010000008.1:1242273-1252566 GCA_030014305.1 Clarias laeviceps
CTCCTCCCCCCCGCACCACCCAGGTTCCTCTGTTGCTCAGACAGTATTAATGTTGGTTCTGTGCACTATTTCTAGCCCATGCATTCATAACATGCTATACAGTATATTCCTGCATTTGTGTGCATGTGTGCGTGTGTGTGTGTGTGTGTGTGGTGGGGGGGGCTTGGACAGGTGGGGGATTTGAGGGGCCCCTAAACTCAGCCGAGTCCAAACCAAGGGGGTTTGAAAGAGAACACTTTTTATATTATTTGTTTGATCTTTAGCAAAACCGTACACTAAAATTTTTTATCATTACACTGTCATTTTATATTTTATATTATTTTCAGTTTAAGAAAAGCTGTTGTGAAAGCATAATTTTTTTCATCTTAGAGAGTTATCTGCACATGAGTCTTGAAGAATTCTTGAAGCTTTATGAGATGGGCCGGAAGTTTAAAGGCAGAATCCTTCATATCCATAAACAAAACAACCAAAGAAATAGGGAGGGGGAGGGGGGACAGGAAGAATGGGTCAAAGGTCATGTATAAGATAGTTCATGGGAAAGTGAAAGAGAAGGGACAGAATGAAAAATGACAGAATGTCAAGGATCTTTGGTCAGAAAGCGAGAGTTAGAGAGAGAGAGAGAGAGAGAGAGAGATGAGAAACAGGACACGTGTTCCAGGAGAAAGAGAATGAAAGAAAAAACTCAAGGGAAAACTAAAAAGATCATGAGCTAACCATGAAAAAGTGAAAATGAGTCTAAGTGCATCATGTAACATGAGACGTAGGGAGAGAGAGAGAGAGAGAGAGATGTAATGGGTAAATGTCATGGTAATGGACCATTAGGAAAACACTAATTTCATCATTGGATAAAAAGAGAAAAAAACAAAGAAAGAAAGAATGAAAGAGAGAGAAAGATGAGATATCCCTCTGAGTTTTATGGTGTTTAAAGACTTGCATAACCATCACATCCTCATGAGTGCCAATATTTTTGAGACCAACACTACTGAAAATTTGTCGGTTCTTAGAAGTGTAGAAATCTCTGCATCCTGATCTGAGATTCTGAGATCTGATTGGTCAGAAGGTCCGCATTTCTAGAGGACTTAAATTGTCATAAACAGATAAACAAATAATTGCTGTGGTGAAGTGTCGTTAAGTTACATCCAAGGAATGAGTCTCCAGTGTCAGAAATAGAGCTGTGAAAAATAAAATGAACTGGAGGAGGCGTTTCACAGACAATCTACAGGGTGAGTTAAAACCGGAACTGGATAGAAAAAAAAGGACTCTCTGTGATATAAAAGTGATAGAAAGATAAAGATTGATTTTATTTGTTTGGAGGCAGAGCGAGTCGAAGCCACATGCAGTGACAGAAGACGTTAAAATGAAGATTGTGTTTGGAAGAAGAAAAAGAGGAGGATAATAAAAGAGAGAGAGAGAGAGAGAGAGAGAGAGAGAGAGAGACCTGTTAATCTGTTAATATATCATTAAACTGTAACTTTAAACTAATAGAGAAGAAATAGAGATGACGTCAAGGCTACAAGACATGAACTCGAACCTTATTGGAGAGAGAGAGAGAGAGAGAGAGAGAGAGAACTAGTGTATCGTGGTATAATGTTCTGTAAATGTTAGGATTCTAACGTTTGTTTTGTCTTGGGTCTCTGAGAACAGCATTAAAACACTGAAAAAAATCGAAGGATTATTTTATGAAGCATCAATTTGTAGATTTTAAACATCACGAACACTGGAGGCTGATTAAAGGTTCAATGCTCTTTATCTGTAGAAAAGCTCGAGTTCACCAGCAGACTACTGAAACTGAAACCTGTTACACATCAGCTGCTTTACGTTTACATCCATTAGTTCTGTTTAAACGAGCTCTACATGTCGTAAAAATGTATCAGTTAGTCCCAGATCTGGTGCGTTATATCTCCTGCTGGTGTTTAAGATATATTAATATAGTGTGTTTTATCAACATTATTTAATAAAACCTGCTTTTTCAGGGACACACTGTACAAAACTGACTCAACATATTCAATTTAAAACATGAATAGATACTAAATATACTGAATTTCAAAAATTAAGATTTCATCTTATGAATACAAAATGTATTCGTTTTCACCTAATAAATTACATAAAATATTAAAATTTGTTATTTATAGTGATTTTTGCACAACTTTTCATTTGTATGACGGATAGGTGTGAGATAGAATCATTTTATTTAAGGATCGGTTAGCACTGTTGTCTTGCACCTCCAGGGTCACGGGTTCGAGTCACATCTCATGTCTGTGTGTGTAGGTTTGCATGCTCTCCTCGTGCTTGGTGGATTTCCTCCCAAGACATACAGAGTGATATAATTGCCATTTCCAAATTGCCTATAATGTGTGATTGTGTCCTGCGATGGAGTGGCACCGTGTCCAGGTGGAACTGTGCCCCGTGTCCAATGGCACAGGCTCCAGACGTCCTGTGACCCTGTACAGGATAAACACTATGGAGAATGAGTGGGTGAGTTCAGCCTCAGTCAGTTTGCTGACCCGATCTCACCCCGAATTAACACTTAAACCTTAGTTGGAACTTTTATGGCATTTAATTAAACAGAAATTATTCAATTATTGTGCAGTTTCTTTTTCTTCTCCTGGCTGCATCAAAGCAAAACAGCACCAAACTGGGTTAAAGCCCATGTACAGGTGGTGCAGTGGCTTAGTGGTCAGCATTGTCACCTGGTACCTCTAGGGTCAGGGTTTGACTCTCATCTCACCTCTGTGTAGGTAAAGACTGCATGTCAGTCCAAAGACATGAGGCCTAGATTAATGGTCTATTTGCAGTAGATTAGTGCACAGGGTGGGATTTAGCCATTTTAGCAGATTTGCTCCGCCCCACTTGTGAGAGTTTTACAAGCTGTACATTTCAACATTAAACAAGATGTTCAGAAAGCTTTGGACTCCAATCCATTGTGAAGAGGCACTTTAATTAGCTTACCGTACACACTGCTACAATGTGTTTATTTATTTATTTATTTATTTATTTACAGTGGGTACAGACATACGAAATTGCATGAAATTTTTATCTGCATACGAAGCATTTTCAGCGTACGAGTGAATGAACCAATTGGTAATATTTTTGGCCGGCTGGAACAGATTATCTGCGTTTACATTATTTCCTATGGGACAATGCAGCTGTAATCATTTTTTGACAGCTATGATTTCTCCTTAACCATGACGCACTATCCTGAACTTCCTGGAGATATCGCTAGGATTTCCTCCAATCTGGGGATCACATTGGTTCGCGATCAGATTCAGGAATGTTAGAGAGTGTTTTCATTATGAATGATATGGTGTTAAAAAGAAGTTTCAGCTCTAGTGAGGTCAAAGCAACAACAAAAAACATGTTGGAAAAAAAAGTATTACATGTGCTGTGCATTGGCTGTGGACCATCCAATCAACACAACAATCTGTTTTTACACCAGATGCCCTTCCTGACCCCCTCCCCCCGCCCCCCATCATTTTATCCAGGCTTGGGACCGGCACTGCATCTAGTGGCTGGGGTTTGGGCATTGGGTGAGAATCGAACGCAGGCTTTCCGCATGGCAGGCAAGAAATCTACCACTGAGCCATCAATGTAATTTCAATGTCTGAAAGACATGATGAAACTTTGTAGATATATTTCTGAGCAGTGTGTAAACTTTTGCTTGTGTCTAGATGTTAACTGAAGCAGAAGAGCAAAAGGTCAGAAGTGCTTAGGGTTCACCATAAAACTATGAACTATGAATATATACACGCAAAAACCATCCAAAAGTTAACCTTTATCCTATAGTGAAGATGTACAGTAGTGCCTCCAACATTTGGAAAAAGAGAGGATCCACTTCTCAAAAAAAAAAGAAAAAAAAGAAACAGTAATGTAGTGACTAGTGTGATGAGAAATACCCCCGTAGCCTTACAGTACTGTAACCGGAAGGATAACGTCACCCTTTTTTAATATGACAAAAAAACTTTTTCTACAAGAGTGTTTATGATTTGAAATGATAAACAATATGTGTAAAACCACCCACTGATCTAATTTAGTATCAGTTAGGTCAGTATAACTTAATTCATTGTATCAGTGGGTGCCAATAGTTTTGGGGCACTTCAGTGAAAAGGGCAGAACAACAACAACAACTGAGTTTTGTCTCCTGGTCTTGTGATAGTGTGAGATGTGTGTATTGCATTTGTACTGCAATGTGCCTCGAGGTATGTGGGCTTGTCAGTGGGGTGTGTGTGTGTGTGTTTTGTGTGTGTTTTGTGTGTGTGTGTGTGTGTGTGTCTGCTGTCCACATGTGTTTTTGGAGCTTTGCGTTCTCTGGAGCATGTGCTTCCCCTCTCTCTCTCTCTCTCTCTCTCTCTCTCGCTCAGGGCCGACGCCCGAACACACCAGCTGTGAGAGTGAGCTCTAGCGTGTTGTGCTGCTCACACTGAACTCTCACCCCTGTTTATTTTGGGATAGCTCGGGTTTCCAAGCCAGGAATTGTGGGTAGGGGGAATGTGGATTCCTCTCTCTCTCTCTCTCTCTTTCTCTCTCTCTCTCTGTCTCTGTCTCTGTCTGTCTCTCTGTCTCTCTGTCTCTGTGCATGTTTGGTAAAAAAAAAATCTTGTGCCTAGTGCAATAAAAACATCATCACCCACACAAATTTTTTTTTCCCAACCTGACAAGAAACACAGCAGAACGTTCCGGTTGTATTAACGTTGTAGTGACGTTAACCACCAACATTGGATGCTGATTGGTCTTTGAGTTGCAATTCATTCCGACACTGACTAATTAAAGAACATTGTTGGTTCCTTAACCTTGTAGAGAATGTGTGTAGAAATATTGTTTTTCAACCTTATAATAATCAAGACTTTTATTTTTAACATTTCTTAATTTCTTGACAGTTAAAAAAATTATTGAGATTAAACCCTGTAGAATATTTTTGTATATGATTTGCATACTGTACTGTGATTGGACAATGATTGCAATCAACATACCGTATAAAGCAAAAATAAATAAATAAAGTTGGTTAAACTTTATTCTCAATTGATCTAAAATACTTTCCTTATCTGTCTATCTATCTATCTATCTATCTATCTATCCATCCATCCATCCATCCATCCATCCGTCCATCCATCCGTCCATATTTGGGAGAATTTAAACACATTCACCAAACAACCCTAAACAATAAAGAACTGAGAGACCAACGCAAATACAAAGTCAGAACAAACAGCTAAATCTATTACTGATGATTATAATGGTGATTAATACAGTATCTATGGAAGGAGTCTCCAGTGTCAGAGCTACACATTCTGACCTTAAATATTCTGACGCTCTTCTGGTCAGAGATTTGAGCTAAAAAAAATTTTCTTATTATTTACTTTAAAAGAATAAATGGAGAACCTGGCGAGGAAACTAGTGTGTCTAGGTCCTGTAACGATCTACTGTAGCTCGTCTCCTTGACAGGAAATGTAGCTAAAAGCGGATAAAATGTACTTGTTGTACAGTTGTGCAGTTTGGGGAGAGTAATCAGCTGCAGTGAGAGGAGCGGTGTGGTGGTGGAACAGCAGAGCCGAGTGCTGTGTGGGCTCTGTGTCTGCGCTTCGTCTGCTCCAGTCCATAAACTCTGCTTTAAACAAAATAAAGCTTGTAAACGACACCGCACACTCCTGGCAAGCTGCACACACACACACACACACACACACACACACACACATGTATGCACGCACATCCAGATTCTTTTCCATCCTCTCTCACTAAATGAGAAGACCAAACACACGTTATTACTCAAACTCTCTTTTTCCCCAAAAAAAGTAAATTCATATATTTATTGTCTGCCACTTTTTGTTCAAATGAATTATAAAAATATATATATTTATAAACACCTCCAATAGACATGAATACTGCACTCTTTATTTTTAAGTTAAGAAATGTACATAAATGTAAATGAATTTTTATTTTATTCATGACAAAACATATTTAATATTCATTACAAATAAATGTATATCATTTACATGACTGAGAATACAGATATAATTAGGTAATATTCCCAGGACAAAAAGTTAAATTTGGATTTAATTAATTTTTTATTTTAATTATTATTTTTTATTTGGAAAAAAAAATAAAAACAATTGCAAATGAAAACAATCTCTTGTAATTTACCTAATCAAATAAAAATGTAAATTGAAATTTTTTTTTAATTTAAATAAATAAAATAACATTAAATAAAATTAAATACACAAGCATATATTCTAAAGGCATATTTTCTAATAACAGATATTTAAAACACAAGATTTGTGTGTGCATATTTGCCCAGTACTTAAATAATCCACCAGGCAGCATCATCATCAAATTTCATGTCATACAGTGAGGTAATAATACAGTATTTCTTCATTTGATTATCAGATCATCGTTATGTGGATGGACACGGACAGAACCATTGGTAACCTCTAGTATAGCTAAATTTAAAATGCATGTTTTTATCTAAGCTACTGGTTTATGCCATTTTAAAATAAGAGAATTAAATTGTAATACAAAATAATTAATAAATAAAACTTAAATATTCTTAGGAATCTCACGCACACTGTCGTGTCAGAAAATGCATTGTTTCTTTATTTAACACCAAGAACAGTAAATACATACATAGCAAAAACATATTTTCTGACACATGAGTGTGTGTGAGATTCCTAACATCATCAGAGATTAGACATGTAGCCTGATCACGTCACAGTTTAATCAGATTTTATTTCCTTCCTACTGTGATGGATGTAAAGGGGACATCAAGGCTCTGGTGTGATTTGCTGACCTGTACGCGAGATTGAATTCTTTTAAACTCAGCTCTGCTTGTTTCTCCCCAGTCTCAGGACCCAGGA
This sequence comes from Clarias laeviceps, assembly GCA_030014305.1. NCBI lineage: Eukaryota > Metazoa > Chordata > Actinopteri > Siluriformes > Clariidae > Clarias > Clarias laeviceps. The sequence goes on from JAQMYJ010000008.1 coordinate 1,249,116, forward strand.
TGTCATCCGTCCATCAGGAGGGCACAACAGAGGACGCTGGCAACCAGAGCTTCTGGATGGTGAGAGCTACACTGCAGTCATGATGCACTTACGAGCTGCAGGATCTACAGGCCAGACAGAAATTATTCATATCCCAGGCAATTTCTGACTTAAAGTTACTTTTATTCAACCAGCAAGTTTTTTTTCTTGATTAGAAATAACACGGGTGTCTCACAGAAGATAATAAGACGACGAGTCATCATTGTGGAAAAAATTATTACTCATCTTTTGTTTACATTTGAATGGAAAGTTGCATGACCAAAATTATTCATACTCTTCTCAATAATCATTTTCATTGGATATTGCAGCAATCAAACGCTTCCAATAATTGCTGAGCAGCTTTTTGCATGTCTCCACTGGTATTTATGCCCATTCATCTTTAGCGATGAGCTCCAACTCTTTCAGGTTGGAGGGTCTCCTTGCCATCACCCTGATCTTTATCTCCCTCCACAGATTTTAAGTGGATTTAAGTCAGGTTTCTGGCTGAGCCACTGCAAACGTTAATGTTTTTGTCTGCTAACCATTTCTTCACCACTTTTGCTGTGTGTTTTGGGTCGCTGTCATGCTGAAATCTCCACTGGTGTCCAAGGCCAAGTTTCTCTGTAGACTTCCTGATGTTGTTGAGAATTTTGATGAATTGCTCCTTGTTGCTGTTTACTTTTATTAGGTTCTCTAGTCCACCGGCTGAAAAACACCCCGTTTGACAGTGAAGATGCTGTTCTTAGGGTTGAAGGCTTCTCCTTTTTTTTTTTTTACACAAAATGAGAAGGCTACATCATTGTGGCTAATCAATTACAGTTTTGTTTCATCTGACCATCAAACAGAAAAACAGAAGTCATCTTCTTTGTCCAGATGAGCATTTGGAAAGGCCAAGCAGGGTATTATGTGCCTTATCTGGAGAAGTAGTGTCCTCCTTGGTCTGCGTCGGTGGAACCCAGTGGTGGGCAGTGTCCGTTGGAAGTTCTGCATTGAGATGTTGCAACCAGCAGAGCCCAGATTCATGATGTTGATCCTTGGATTCTTTTTTACCTCTCTCACGATCCTCCTGGTCAGCACACGTGTCTCTTTTGGCTTCCGACCACGTCCTCTGGGATTTTTCACAGTGAGGAACGTCTTGTATTTTTTATAATACTTTGCACTGTAGGCACTGGAACTTCAGAACATTTAGATATGGTCTTATAGCCCTTTCCTGACTTGTGAGCAGCCACAATGCACGGCCGCAAGTCCTCAGTGAGCTCCTTCATCTTAGCCATGACTGTCCACAAACCAACACTGTTTTTCACCTGTTGAGTTTGGAAGAAGCATTTTGCTGCATAGCTCATACACAATTGCACCTATGCATGCGAAACCCGGTACACATTTATATCTGAATGAGCTGAACAACTTTCGCTATGCATGTCATGAGCTCTACTCAATGGGAAGTCAGTTATTTTGGGTCATTTACAAAATGCACCCGATGGATTTTGATATACTCCTCCTAGTATTGGGCCAATGTGATCTCAAGACATTGAGGATGCAAAATTTCAGAAGGTTTTTTAATACTTCAAACGGGTCAGCCGTGACTCACGATGCCTTAAACTTATTGCGAAAAGTGGTTAATTACTTTCTGTGTGACATTATATTGAGTGACATCATACTGAGTGATATCACACTGATTGACATCATAGTGTGATGCTTTTTTCCAGCATCCAGAGCTTTTTGAAAGTCTTCACATAAAAAAGTCGCCCATTCTAAAATAATGGTATCGGTATGTCCCCTTTAAATGCATGTGCCCACTGTCTTTCTGGTGCAGATGCTTGCAACTATATATTTCATAACTTGTGATAGATTTTAAGTCAGAATGTTATTAGAACAGCAAAATATAAAAAAAAAAAACTTGCTTTTTTTAGTACTTAATATATTATGATAATGTATTTTTATAATATATTATAAATGTATATATTTGATTTTGTAAGGATGTAGACCCCTTACCCCTGTAAGGTCCGTAAATAAGTAAATTGTTACTTATAATTAGGTTTCTTAATTTTTGTTTTGTTTTTGACTTCCTTTTTGTTTTTTATCCTTCTCTACTTTTCTCTTGTTATTCAAAGACGGAAACTGGTTCTAATTCAGATCAGGTCTCAAACATTTTCCTAGAAGCCTCCGTCTCTCAGCATTTCTGGCTCGGGCTGCTCGGATGGAAACGGATTCTGTTCAGAAATATTCTGCATGAACCTGCTAGGCTTCCGTAGCTCCTGTTTTAGTTCTCTGCAGGCCTTACAAGATGGTTTGCGCTCTTCTCGCTGGGTGTTGTTGATGTGTTTGTTGTTTGATGCTGTGTAACACATCGAGTGGTTTCTGAGTGATTATGGGCTGCTCTGATTGGGTGATGAGCGATGCCCTGGTGGTCTTGGCTGCCTGTGCAGATTCCTCAGCTGTTTTCATTTTCTTCAGGACTGAGGAGAAGAAAGAAGGACAAACCGAAGCGGACCCTGAGGGGGGGGGGGGGAGGAGGGGGGATAGAGGAGATGAAAGGAAGTGTGGGAGACAGACAGATAAAGTGAGAGAAAGAGAAAAATAGGAGAACAGGTAGCATGCTAGAAGATAAGATTCAAGTCAGATAACGATGGTCGGCAGGAATAAAGACGTGCACGTTCCAGAGTCCACATCAACAAACTGGACGTCAGCTGTGGAAATGTTATTACACGCTCCCTTGTCTCTCGCTCGTCCCTTTTTGTCCCACATTCAACCTCCTTTTTTTCTTAAAGGAACAGTTTCCTTCCAAGTGGTCCCTCTGTTGTGTTCCTTCCTCGGTGCTCCTACATCAGTGTTCTGGATTTCATCTCTATGGCCTTTTTAAAGTTCTCTCTTGTTCCTTCTTCAATTTGTTACCTTCAGTGTCCTCTCTTCAACATTCCCACTAAATCTTTAATTAAATTTTATTTGTGAAGCAGTTTTAACAACGGACATTACCACAAAGCTTTACAGAAAAAAAAATGGATAAAAGTTAAACATTTAAAAAAAATTTTAGATTCATAAATGTGTAGTTTTATCAGTTTGTCCGGTGCTGAGGAAAAATTTCCCTGAGACGACATGAGGAAGAAATCTTGAGAAGAACCAGACTAATAAGGCAACCCATCCTCATTTGGGTGAAACCAGTTAGTACAACAGCACATAAATCCCTTATGTAGGATAATGTGCACTGAGGTAGAAAGTGCAGCTGTATAACAGGAAAAACTGTTGGTGGCAATTTCCGTCTATATTTCTGGTGTAAACTGATCAGTGCAATCCAAGAAATCTTCAGGAATATTAAATGGAACCATTTAATAAGGCACAAACCAAAGAATGCCTTTACATACACTAGCGTTCAAAAGTTTGAGGTCACTTTCTAACTCCATGATGGTTCCTGATTTTTATTTCTTTCTACATTGTA
>JAQMYJ010000008.1:1303294-1313848 GCA_030014305.1 Clarias laeviceps
CACAACCGGCAACATGACAAGATGTTCCCATAGCGTTTTCACGCAGCATCGAGTGTAGCCTTTGAAAGGGAACAGGGCATGGCTTCTGGAGAGGCCATCTGCGATGTTGTATTGTGATCTGTGCAGAATAAAAGAGGAATAGTCCTGTAGTAAGAGGAATCAGCGTGTTATAAGGGGGTTAATATCTTTAGCTGTTGCCATCCACTGTAGAGTAGCATGGTCAGTAACTAGGGTAAAGTGTCATCCTGTTAATGACTATTTCAGCTCCTCTATTGCCGACTTTATGGCAAGGGCCTCTCATCTACCACATACTTTTGTTTTGCAGGTGTTAATTTCCTACTCATGTACAGGGCATGGTGTTCTTCTCCTTCAAACGCCTGTGAGAGGACAACTCCTAGCCTGGACACTGATGGGTCTGTGTGGACAATCAAGCACGGTTGAAGTCGGGGTTTTGGAGGATGGGGGAGCTGGTGAGGTGGGTTTTTAGTTGTTGGAATGCTGCTTCCATCTTTTCTGTTCAGCATACCTTCTCTGGCTGCCCTTTTCTGAGAAAGTTTACGAGGGGTTCTGCCATAGAAGAAAAGTTAAGCACAAAGCATCTATAGTAACTCGCTAGCCCCAAGAAGGGATGTACCTGTTTATTTTTCATAACAATGAGACTGGACCAGGGGCTAGTGGAGTCTTCTATAATGGCATTTTGTAGCATGTTATTTGTAGCATGTTATTGACGCCAAGGTCTATGGCACGGCGGCTGGCTTCTGGGGATCGGTATGGCGTATGGCGAACGTTAATGCCAGGTAACGTTTTAATGTTGTGCCAAACTAAGTGGGTGAGCCCCAGTTCAGAACTGCTCTTCCCAGGCTTTTGAATGGTGTAAACCCAGTAGAAGCTTATGGGGTTTCCCACACTGTGAAGAGTATGTACAGGAGGAGCTCATCCCAGTTACGGCTGCTTCCATCTATGACTTGTATGTAGCATCCTCTTCATCATCTGATTGAAGCATTCTACCAGGCTGTCAGTCTGGGGATGGTAGACGGAGGTGCGGATCAGCTTGACCTGCAACAGCCGGCATACATCTGACACCAATTTAGAGATAAATGGGTACCTTGATCTGTGAGTAGCTCCATGGGCAATCCTAGGGTTAGGGTTACTGACTGCAGCAGTGTTTTAAGCACTCATATTCCTTCTGTAACTGTGCAAAGTTTCCGTTCCGTCTCACCTGCTGAGACAGAGAGAAAATAGGATTAGCCGAAAGAGAGTGGGCTTTTGGTTTCGGCATCTGTGTCTTTGTTCGAAGCTTGTGCCCCACAAGATTCTGGGGTGTTTTGCGTTGTCACCGGTGGGTCATCTTTGATCTCTTCCACCTGGTTCTTCCTGTCAGCTTTAGTCCAGGCCAGTCTCGTCTGCGGATGTGAGGCACCGGGAGGTTGGCCATCATGCCTGTGACCACCGTGTGCTTACCATGTTGATCCTCTATTAGCGCGCTGTGTTTCTCTTCTACCGGCTGAGCGTGGAGCTGATATATATATATATATATATATATATATATATATATATATATTCAAGCACCACTGAGGGAACATTCGTAACCAGGATTGCCTCACATTTAAAACATTCTAACTAAATTCTAAATTGAACTAATTGTTTTAACATTAAACAGAAGAAGCTCCACACTGAGCCACTTAGCCACACCCATTTTCATTCAGTGCAAGAGGCTGAAATTTATGGCTGCACTTAAAAAGTTTATGTTTTTTTAATACATGATTAATGCAGACTGATGATGCAATGTCCAACACTGTGATGCTATGGCCTCAAAAGTTTTATTTCAATTATAACACAGTGCTTTCCCAAAAATTACCATTTTTATTTATCAGTATAAGTACAGTATGCCACAGTTTATAGGTTACACCGCTGACCTGAAGCAATAGGTTCTGCTCTGTTCAGAGGTGCATAAAGCAGGCATAAATAAATGTCATTCTAGTCTCTGTTACTCTATGACAGTAAATCCCACTAATCCCACTAATTTTCTGTCTCATTGATATACAGTACAACTTCAAAGTCTTAGCTTTCAAATGGGATGAGGCTTGTACTGTACATGAGGACCAAAGTATGGAATGCTATTCTGGCCAAAATGGGAAAATTGGATGACAGCTACAGTAAAAGGTTAATGTTTAAGTTTAGGTTAATGCCTGAGAAACAAGCTCAGGGGTATATTATAGCAGCTATAAACAGTCCTTCCCTCTCTTAATATTAATTAGTGGAAAAAGCAGTTGGTCATGTACCTAAGAAACCTCAAGAAGATGTCAGGAAACAAATTCCATCTGCCTCTCTAAACCACTTCCCCATGTCTCCAGTCACAACACAATAAATTTACAACCTGCATCAACACTTGGATCTCAAATACAAATAAAACACTCACAGTAATTAAAAGGCACACTTGACAGGTACACACTCATGCTTAAATGAAGTTCTTTGTTTGTGGTTATGCTAGAATTGTAATAAATAAATATATCTGAAGGCTATATTTCAAAGGGCTTACTGGTATTAAAAATGTTTGTGATCAAACACTAGAACTTGGCACTGAAGGACACTTCTACAGTAGATCTTTCCAAAATCTTCTGCAGCATTATAATGTCTATACATCTGCACTGCTGATTAACTAAATTACTGCTGTTTAAAGTACAGTAAGCAAAGTCAGAAGATTGGAGAAAAATCCACAGCAAATGATGCCAAGGCCTTTTTCCTCCTATAATGCACAAATGTTTCCGACTGATCAAAGTCTTCTGCATCATGTCTAAGCATCAGCAGAATGATTTAATAAATAGCACTTTTGGGACTTTATTATTTTACTTACAAACAACATGACTTAACCTTGAGCCCGGTTAAGATAATTATACTTTAATCATAGATACATTATTTAATGGCTTCTATGCAGCATCCAGAGCTGCTTTTCTATTTTTTCCCCTTATTTTATTATGGTTGCTTTCAAATGTAGATTTTAAGAATTACACCATAGTATCCAATTCTCTTCACATCACTAATTTGTGAGTTACGTAAGCTGAAAATTAACACAACAATAATAAAATTGTGGTTATGATAATTTTTATCAGATCTGACTTTAACAGATAAACTTTTAGGCTTCTAATAAAGTTTTAGGGTAAAAATAAATTTTCAGGTTAAAGATGGACATCAGGATTAAAGATAAACTTTTAAGAAATCCTTACTTTTTATGTTAATTAAGTCAATTTAAAAGTTAAATAAAACTTTTAGAGTAAAAATATTTTTTAGGGTAATGATGAATAAAAAAACTAAACAAAAAAGCATAGTTAACAATGAACTTTAAATATTTTAAGTTAAAGATAAACTACAAGGATAAATATAAACATTTCAGTAACTTTACATGAAAACTTAGTTTAAAGAGTAAAGAAAGTATTCTTTTAAAGCTGAAGAGAATAATTTACATTAAAAAGTGGTTTACAACTAATGTCTAAAGATAAATGTTTACATTAAAGATAATTGTTTGCGTTAAAAGTGAACTTTTAGTTTAAAGATGAACTGGAATAAAAACAAACTTTTAGGGCTAAAGTGATTTTTCAGTTAAATAATGAACACATTTATTGATCAAATTTAAGGGTTAAAGAAAACTATATATATATTTTTAAGTTAAGGATGAATTTTTAAGTTTGAAAATGAATGTTTGAATTAAAGATTTAAAGAAGACTTTCAGATTAATTATGAAATTTAAGATAAACAAATTTACTGATGCAATTAAGACCTAAAATAAACTTTTCAGGTAAAGGTTGAACAAAGATGAACTTTATGTTGGGTTAAAGATTAGCATTTTTTGGAGATAAAAAAAAATTGTAGTTTAAAGTTAATGTTTATTTTAAACATTACTTTTTATTATAGTTTCATTTCCTGCATAATGATAAACATATATAATAATAAATGAAAGGGAAAAAAATTATTTTAAATGAAAGATTAACCTAAACCTTTGGATTAAGATTTCATTTAAATATGAACTTCAAGGCCAAAGATAAACTTTTCTGACTATAAATAGCTTTTTTTTGTTGTTGTTTATAAGAAATAACCTTTGGTGCTGACACTGTAGGGTACGCATTATTGTTGTTGTTTCAGCTTGTGAGGTGCTTTCTTGGGAAATTATGGATTCAAGGTAAAGATATGATGCAAACAATTTGCACATGATGAAACCTTTATTCTATCCATCATTCACAAGATCTCTGATGCTCTCCCTCTCTTTACTCTGCCTAATCTTCTTTCCTTCTCTCTCTCTCTCTCCTTCTCTCTTTCTCTCTCTCTTTTGCTGTCTGCTGTCTGTCTCAGTCTGCTGTAGTTTTGCTGAACCGAGGAATCACAAGATGCTCCCTCAGAGACTGATTGCTTCAAGTGGAAAAAGTCTGAAAGCAGAAAACAACTCTTTCACAGAGAGAAAGAGAGAGACAGAGACAGAGGAAGTGAAAGAGAGAAAGAGAGCATGATGAAACCCTGAGAAGAGAAGTGAATATATTTTATAGATAAAACATCAGAATGAAAACAATAGCGTGTGGTCCTTAAAAAATGAAAGTAGGAGCAGATGGAGCTCACTTTACCTATCAGGCAGTTGTGAGATCTAATCCCAGGAATCTTGGGAACAAAAAATTTAACCATTTAAAGAGAGATTTTAAGCTTTTAGTTAATATTTAGAAGAAGATCAAATGTTTGTTGCTAGCACAACAAATGATCTACAATACGGAGGGTTGGATGGGATGGTGTTATACTGATGCTGTACGTGCACATGCACAGATAATCTGAGCTACAGTTATAGCTCGAGTAGACCCATTTAACTGGACTGCTGCTCTTGTTCAATGATACAAAAGGGGGATCAGTTCATTGACCGAAGTATGTCGAACTCCACTACAATAGGGGGCGATATGCAGTTCTTTAGCTTATTCATATTGTATTCCCAGTTGATGCATTACTGCACAGACCAAAACAGTCAACAAATAAGTTAACTAGCGGCAAACTTGTAGGATGTTGAGTAGTAAAACTTTACAGAGCTGTACATTCCGTACGTCTTGTACGCTTTACTTTTTGTAAAAATGAGATGCATGTGGTGGTCCTTGTGGTTATGGTGTTATCTGAAAGGCAAACAACACTTCCATATTGTTAGCAGCTTCTTCTTCTGTTAGGAAATTTGTTCAACTTCCGGTTCAAAGCCCAGGGTGAAAACTGTTGATCATGTGCAGAGCGTCTGGGCTAATTTCTGTGTCCAACTGAAGTATACGAGACCCTCGACTCATAACCGTCTTATCTGCCTGTGTAAGTTCGATTTAGTACGATTTCACTCAGACTAAAATGTTTGCATTTATTTCTCGTTTTTTAGTTTCAGACTAACACATCATGTAAATGCATTGCTTTTCTAAGTCTTCAAGTGTTAAAGTCTTAAATTCTTTCTTTAAATATTATATACAGATTACATCTTCAAGTTTCAAAATAGCGGTAACCATTTTTTATGCACATTTAATGAAGGAAAAAAAAAAGAAGAATTCCAAAATAAATTCATCAGGTGCACAAATAAGGCTAGTTGTACAATGAGGATAAAAAGTAATGGCATATTATATACTGTAAGAAGAAAGTGTCCGTGTGTGTCTATGGTAGCTGACACGCTGCAGTCACTCAGCTGCATTGCTGGAAGCTCCAAGGAGGTGCTCTATCAACGTTAACTCATCATTTCCTTGCGTTAAACTTCAAATGTTTTGCACTTGTGCTTCTACAGTATGTAAATTCTTAAGCTTGGTGATTTGATTGAGGATCACTGATTAAAGTATCAGTGAAACTTTTTGTCATGTATATCCTACATAGAAAAAAATAAACATGAGCACACAACTTAACTTTATAACAGGACTGATGAATCACTGTGCTGATGATTGTGTGCACTGGGATGTAACCTTTATCAGCTGCTCAGTTTAATACGTTAGCATTTTTGGTGACATTTGCAGTCCCGAGTCAGGTGCACCGTCTGCTTTGTCCTGGAGCTCCAGTCGTCAAGTTACTGATTCTGTCCTGTAAGATCATGGTATCATGGAATCGTGTTTGCTGGCTTGTGTCATCCATAGCGCTTGATATATCAATCGAATTTTCACGGTTAAATGAACTATGCACAAAATAGCATGGTGTATGATGGGATTTACAAGCAGCTGGTGAAACTAAAATGAAATTTAATGAAATATAAACATCAACATGAAAGTATACTGTAGTATGTAAGTATAGAATCTGAGGTCAAAATTTGTGCAAAATTCTCTAATGAAAGCCAAGCAGAAGATACTTCCTGTTTGTAGAGAATACCTTGAGGTGCGGTGGAAAACATCTAATCCAGAAATGATAAAAAATAAAAAAAAAACTCTATTTAAGGGGAAATGTTGTGTGAAGTACATTGACTAGAAAATCAATGAGGTTCTGAACCTGATTGTGAATACTGAAACTTTCCCCATGTTAGCAATGTTGTCTGTTTTGAACTTCTACAGTGCAGTACATTCAGCCCAAGGTGATTATGCACATTGTGAGCCTGTACACCAAACATGGCTGAAATGCGTCTTAGAAATCATTAAAATGAAGAACTATTTGAATGAATATTAGATGTTCTGTGATGGACGTTTAATGGAAAATGTTGTTTCTAATAGTTCTTTATTTCCTTACATCCTAACGGTCATCATCTAAGAAAAAAAGAATGTTCTATTTAGTTCTGGTGGAGTTTACGAGTATGCAGGAGACACCAAATGGAAAATTTTGAGAATTGAATGGAAACCATTCTATTTCTTAAATTGACTGTATTTTTTATCCAGCAGTGATGATGTACACTAAAAGTTTATCACACAGAAATAATAAAAACGTCAAAGGCAGAAAAACATTAGACAGAATCATTTAATGCATAAATGTATAAAGGTGGAACAGACCACAGCTGGAAAGCTTCTTCTTCAGAAAAACATTTTAAGCAGAACCTTGGCGCAAGCCTTTTAAAAATGTTTGGTTTCATTTAAAATCCATTACAATACCGGCAGATGCTCTTATCCAGAGCAACGTACATAAGTGCTACATTCCTTACAATACCTCCTTGAACCCCTCTAAAGCTCAAAGCATGTTAGCCATTTTTTGCCATTTTTTAAATAAACATAAGTAGGACTCAGGATTGTGTAGTATAGAGTGACATATTCTTTTTTTCAGTACAAAGTAGGCAATATGATGAACTGAATTTTAGGTTATTTTAACCAGCTATACAAACATGACTGAGCGAAAAAATGGGCCACATAGGTAAAGAAATAGTACAGATAGACATGATCATATGTTGTTCTGCTTATTTTTGGTTGTTTTTTATGGCCAAATAATAATAATAATAATAATAATAATAATAATAATGTGCTCATTTTGAAAGTTCTACATTTTTGCAACGTCAATCCCATATTCCTGTAGTGGAATTTCCCCTTTATAAAAGTAATGATAACTTTTGTTCAAATAAAAATATCCCAAAACCAAAATACAAAATCTTAAGTCCTCCCATTAACACATAAATCACATAAACATATATTTTTTTATTATCATTGATCTATGCTGCGTTGCTGGCATGAATCCGTGCCGCTTGAGTTTTAAGGGATTACTGTATTATTAATAAAGTTAAGAATCCTTATTTATACATAGACCTCATCTTAAGAGCAGAACCTTAGAGGAATCTGTTTGCATGAGTGGAGGGCTCTTGTTTCATTAACATTTTCAAGTAAAACATTGCGATGAAAGTATCAAAAACCATTGGGAATACAATTTTAAAATAGATTTCAGTCAGAAAAGTTATAATTTCTGCAAAATTAGTAGAACTTTGAACCTTAGAAATCAGTTGAAATAGTGTGAGGCTTCAAATAATAATTAAAAAACAAGTATAAAGTCAAACATCTTTATCCAAGAAACTATCAAAGGAACCCTTGAAGAATCAATTTTAAAGTTTTATTTAGTTTGTAGAAAGGTTTAAAAATAGAACTTTTTTTAATGAATCTACAAACCTTTAAATCTCCAGAGAACTCCTGAGGAACCTTAAGACTCTAGTACATTCCAATTACATTAGATACTGATGACAATCTTCTACACATGGAGACGGTTCCATTGGGTTCTGTGTGGAGTTCATAGCAACCAGAGGATCCATAATGGAAACCATTGAGAATTTGATGGACACATTTTAAGAATTTCTTGACTCCCTACTGCTCCAGGATTCCTCCTTCCCCTTTTCCGTTCTCATCTAAATAAATCAGTTTGTTCTTATCTAAAGCATGTGCTGTGTCTCAGCTCTCAGCGCTGGTCCTACTTATGGAATCAAGACTTTGCTCTGATGGCTAATGATAGCGCCAATTTTTTCAGCGCTTCCAATTCCTCCTGAAGCTCTTCACGTTGGCTGTGTTTAATGAGAGTGCTAAAAATGTCCGAAAAGAGCATCCGCTCAAAGCTTCACACCACGTCAAGTTAACACTTTGAGCGGATTCGAAACTGCTCTTTTTTCGGATAATAATTTCCTTATTACTTTTAAGTAGAAATGAGGAATTTGATTTTAAAAATTGTCAGTTTCTGAATCAACCTTTGTTCAGATTAATTCCTTTAAAAGTTTTAGATTTGGATGTTCATTTTTCTTTTTCATAAAAATGCTAAATATTTTTTTAAATATGTAGTTAAAAAAAAATTCACAGGGCATAGCAATAACGTCATCAAGCAGCTTTAAAAAAAGAAAAGACTATAATAATAATAATAATAATAATAATAATAATAATAATAATATATTTTCTTAACCAAACTTTTTTGTTTTCTCTCGAGAGAATGCCCACAGAGAAGGAAATGTTTTAAACATATAGAACACTATACAATCTTTTTATTCATTACATATGCAAATGTATGTAAATTTAATTATACCGGACCCAATTTGCATGAATACATGTCCATTTTTTATACTTGCAAAGATATATTTACATAAACATTATTATCCACATGATTAAAATCTATGAAGTACCGATACTGATTAATTGCACATTTTTTATCTAAGTTAATGACTTCATAAAGTGCTGCGGCCTTTTCCTTTGACATTATATTACTGTAAAATTGAGATCTGATTAATTAATTCAGGCAATTACTCAGGTGGTTAGTTAAATAACTAAATAAATAATTAAGCAAGAAGCCTTTCAACTATATAAAAAAAAAAAAGCTCTATTCAACTTGCAGTGTTTTGCTAATTAACTAGAACCCAACTGTCTGTCTTCACCGAATTAATACTGTAAATAAAAAGAATGAAAGGTAGAGACTGGTAGTGCGTTGAGAGTCAGGGTTTTCCTGGTGACAGCAGCAGCAGCAGCAGCAGCACACACTCCGGCTCCCTCACAAATGGATTATAGTAATTTCCTCAACTCTAATTTAAGCAGCTCTGCATGACGGACTCGACAGCACTGAAACTCCGAAGGTTAGACGGTTCCCTCGTATGCTTTGTGTTCCACCGGTGCGCCACTTTATGCGAGGTCCAAAGTTCAAAGCTGGATCATAAACATATGCCGTATTTCACTAAACAAAAGCAGCGGATGAACTGTATACACACTCGCTAATCAGGCTAATTACAAACTGAGGCCAGGGGCGGAGCTGAGGCGGGAGCGCGATGGATTTGTAGCGCCGAGAGACACAAACATGCTTAAAGGCAGAAATAAAAGAGAAATATAGTAGGCCTCTAGATTTTTTTTTTTTTTAACATTTTGTTGTAAAATGAACTTGTTAAAGCACACATTTATTTCATGTTGATCAGTTAATGTAAATGAATGCATGTATCAGGAATCACTAAAGGGCCATTGTCTGGACCCAGACTGAGTGACTGTTCTATCCGGACCCTGATGCTATTCTTATAAATTAGAATAAATACACCAGTAATCTATATTTTTTTTTTCCCTCGAGGTGGGCGTGGCTATATGCGTCACTCAGTAGCGCCAATCAACACGATACTTTAGGCAGATTGTATGGAAGAAACAGAAATGAAAGCATGGCACAGCATGGCGTAGTCCAACAAAAAAAGGAAAGTAGACTATGACAACTGAACCTTGTTAATCTTTAATTCAGTACCCCTGGCATATATATGTTGAATTGAGGATTAAATCTATTGACAGTAGCATTTACGGGTCATTAGTGGCACTTTACTTCCTCATTGTGGCGCAGGATGTATCTGGTTGGATAAACTCTATAACTGAAAGTGGGAGATGTGCTAATGAAAACGGTTCTAGGAACAACTTAGAATCAGATCAAACTAGTTAAACTTATCGAGCTAATTTTATAGGCTCTGATTCCAGAATTGTTCTTAGAACTGTACTTAACTACAACTTGTCATTCTAGATTTTGACCAATCAGATGTGCCCTGCGTCACATCGAGAAAGTCTCAGGAAATTTAACTCATTTAACAGAAGAGGAGAGATAACTAACTGTTATCTCTCCTCTTCTGCTCTCTCTCCCCCTCTCTCTCTTTCCCTCTCTCTGTCGAGCTACACATGTCGT
>JAQMYJ010000008.1:1316986-1341758 GCA_030014305.1 Clarias laeviceps
GGAAAAACAGGCGGTGAAGGAGGCAGGGGAAAAACAGAGCGAGGAGAGACAGACGGAGAGGAGAGAGACGGGAGAGGAGGAGGAGAGATGATCCTTATTCTTCTCTGCCTCTCAGTCTAGCCTGTGGCATCCATCCTTCTGCATCCGTCCGTCTCTCCACAGCCCTGCATCCCAGGTACAGTACCAGAGCTGCTTTTATTCCTCTCGCTCCTGCATGGCATGTTGCATTGAGGAACATGATGGTGGTGGTGGTGATGATGATGATGATGATGATGGATGACACAGATGATGGTTTGGGAAACTAACAGATCGGGATAACGAGGATCTCTGTGCGCGTGACTCTGCGCTTCCTGTATCGTCGTGCGGTAATAAGATGCAAAACTATTGTTCCCTGCGCTTCTGGAGCGTCGGATCGTGACTTTGCGTTTGCATTGCACGTGTGTGTGTGTGTGTGTGTGTGTGTGCATGCATGCAGAATGATCACATCTTTTACTGCATGTGAATCCCTCACACTGGGATCATAACGCAGCCATGGTGTGTGTCATGAGAGAGCCTGGTCTCCTCCGGTGCGTCGTCCTGTCCCACCCCAGCGAGCAAACACGGACCCTCCGTCCCCATTCACACACCGCTGGGCAGCGGCTAATTCCCTCTAGACGAGGATGACGCTGCTGAGCAGGGCTCTGTGTGTGTGTGTGTGTGTGTGTGTGGAGGAGCTTGATCTACGGCGACACCCAGACATCCTTCTCCCAGTCTCATCTCGGTCCTCTCTCTCCACGGCCGGATAATTTAGGATCCAGTGCTGTAACAGAGATGAGCGTCTACAGGCTGAGAAAAAGGAAGAGGTGGCAAAGAAAGGAGTGTATGATATATTCATGTGTGTGTGTGTGTGTGTGTGTGTGTATGAATGTACCAAATGCCCTCAACATTCTCCATGTAGATCCTGTCCTCCACCCTCAAGCCTTTCCTCCTAACATAGACAGCGAGATTTTTGTGCGTCCACGCCGAAACACCAAAAACACACCTTTATTTAATTAAAAAAAATATATAAATAAATATATATATATATATATATACTGCTTAGAGATATTTGTGTAGCACGTTGTCACAAAGTGTGATTACAGAAACCCAGATTTATATCCCTAATGAGCCGTTCACTACTGAGTGAGAAACACTCCGTGCTGTGCAGTTACGGTAAAATCATCAACAGCAGATGATGATGATGATGATGATGATGACGATGATGAGTTCCTCTTACCATACTGAAACTGTTGGTTTTTTCTCCTAGCAGTTTTATTCAACTGCAAATTAGAAACAGTTTAATTTTTTTATTTATTATCTGTTTAATGTTGCATTAAATTAGTTAGTTCTTGTTCTCAGATACGTAACCGCAGCTATAAACACTCGTTCCTCCACCAGCATCACTTTATTGTCTCTCTTGAGAAACCGTAAAAGAAGGGTGAACTCCTCTGTCCTAAAGATAGGAGCCTTAATCCTGACTGTAACTGGAGACTCCTTGAACTAACACATGCTACGACACGGTATGTGTTAAATCTGTCCATTTTGGAAATCATCATCAAAGGCATTCTCTGTAAACCAGCTGTTGCTATAGAAACGATAGCGGGGTATTTCATTATAATTCTATTTCAACCTGGAGCGCCTGCTGTAAATGATCGAACAAACACTCGGGTTACAGTTTAAAGGTCCCATATTTAAATCTATATTAAACAAGTTAACACCGGTCTCAAAGCTCCCTGGTGTGTGTGTGTGTGTGTGTGTGTGTGTGTGTGTGTGTGTGTTTTCACGCCCCAGCTGAAATACCCTTCATATACAGTAATGCACATTTTATACACCAAATTCCTTCTCCAAATTTGCTGTTTCAGTGTCTATGTAAATGAGCTAGTGCTAAGCCACGCCCCCTCCAGAAATCATTAGAGCTGAGCAACAGAATGGGGGAGGGGCTCGTCTTATATGAGGTCGCATGTGAAACTTAGCGTGTTGAAAAACGAGTGCTAATGCTTTTTTGATGGCTCTAGAGCAGGAAACAATTCTTTGGAGTGAGGGGCGTTCGAGTCAAACCGGGAAATTCCATAAAAAGTCATGAAAGCAGTTGACAATCGACAAAAGACTTCAAGCATAGTACTGTATAGCATAGTACTGTATACATATATATTTCTGAATTTATCATCCAGAACACGCGAGCATGTCTGAGATGCTAATAATGATGACTAGCATGATTTAATCAGACATGTTAGCCAAGAAAGACGTCCAGTCTTTTAACCCCATCGCATACGTGACTAAACCAGGAGGTGATAAAACGATCCTCAGAGTCACGGGTCTTTCATGTACAGCCGATACACACACACTCCGAGGTCGAGTGTAATCCGACGAAGCAGGGGGAGGCTAAGACAAGCATGGGAAAGTGAGCTAGCTCAGGTTTTTACGCTAGGCATCACGTCATCGTTCGAGCTGTAATGAATGAACAAATGAATGAAAGTGTGATCTGAGTCAAAAATAAACAATATCAACAAGAAAAAAGAAAAGAATTACTGATTGGATAAAGATAAATAAATCAGAGCGATTTGTCGGGGCTGCGTTAAAAAAGATCTTGCAGGAGTATCCTGTTAGATACACTCAGGGGATTGGCGCTCTTTGCCAAACACAGCAATCAAAGAAATCCTAACCTCGCCTCGCCGAAAGTCACGAAGCATCAGGTTTCTGCTGAGAAACATCAGAGACTCACCCTGAACCCGGCAACAGGCGAGGAAACCTATAACGTGGAACTCTTTGTGTGTGTGAAGAGGAGGAGGAAGAGGAGGAGGAGGAGGAGGAAAAGATTGATTTCTACTGTGTGTTGTGAGAAAGCGGTCATGCCTGGCAGTGTAGACGTGTCAGCGGAGCGTCCACGAAATCTCCAAGAGGATGAGGGCTCGCTAAGCCGACATGGTTTAAAGAGGAGGGGAAAAAAAGTTCGGACAAAATAAAAAAATAAAAGAAAGAAAGAAGATAAGAAAGAAAAAGTAAGAGAGAGCGAGTGTGTGTGTGTGTGTGTGTGTGTGTGTGTGTGTGTGTGTGTGCGTGTGTGTGCTAAAATGTGCACAAACGCAATGTTTTAAAGATGACTAGTAAAACCGACGCCACAACACACACACACACACACACACACACACACTAATTAGCTAATTCGGATTAGATGACTTAGAGTGAGGAAAAGAGGATAATGTCCAGGCCACACCATCCTTATACAGTATATATTATATATTTACAAAAAATGTCCGAAAATCCTCAAAATATTTTACTTTGCTTTTTATTTTTTCTCATTTAATTTTTTATTACATAATTACATAATCAACAACTTGCGGTGGACCGTGGAATCTTGAAGGCTGTTATCATTTAGTTTTAATAAAATTAAACTCTTCTTTTAGGATACTTTCTGTCCTCTTGCGTTCCCTACAGTACATCGTGTCCAGAGGTAAAGTGTGTCCCGGACAGTTTTGCCGTAGCTCTGGGGCGTGTCTGTGACAGTCAGGCCGGTGTGTTGTAGATCACGTGGACATGCTTCAACACGCAGATAGGAAGCTCACACACGAGTGCAATGTGGAAGTGCTGAAACCTGCAGTCCTCTGGACGACCACTAGGATCCAAAAGTGAGCCAATCCCCATAGAGTCCAATGTTAAAATGTCCAAAATGTTTACAGCCTGGTACACAAACTGGTTTTAGTCTCCATAGCTAGATTTTTCCTTCATGACGACCCTGCAGAGGATGGATGTTAATGTAACTCGTCAGTTAAAATTAAATCAAATCATACAGTACATTTATGCATGGTCACTTTGAGTGACAGCTGCAATGCAGGTCACAGACCAGCTAACTTGGTGTAATTTAACCTTCCAGAAGAAATGTTAAATGAGTTTGAACATGGGACGACCTGTAGGACATGGATGACAGAGTTCAATCAAATGTCTTAGCATATTGGCCAATTAGTCACAGTCTGCCCATTTATGGAATATCCTGGGTTTAGGTGAAGAGCACTAATTGGATCTGGAGCAATCAGTGGTCCACAGATGTGGTCTTCACCCTCAGCTGTACATTCTCGTGTTAATTCCCTGGTTTTTGATCATCTTTCAGGTTTCGGGTTTTATTGACTGCTCCCCTGGTTAATGTTTGCTGATGTCTGGAGCGCAGCCTGGTTCTCATTACCAGTATTGATTCACGGGTTTGGTTTGATTAAAGTTTGGTCGACCTACATGTGCGTCCTGACCTTCTGGGACATCAGTAAATCCTGAACCATATCACACCTAAGCATCAAACCGTGAGCTGATTATTGAACTTTTTTGCTAAATTGCAATAAACCTAATGAGAAAAATCAAGTTTAAATTCTTTATGGCTGAAATTAGACACTAGAAAAAGAACATGTTTCTTCTAGTGCTTTAAAGTTTATTCTAGGGCTTAGTATGGATTTAGTACATTTGTTTTGAAAGAACTATCATGTATTTATTTACTTTTAATTTATTTACATTTTTAATTAGATAATTAATTTGCATTTTTTCAAAATAACAGAACATTGCACAAAATGTTATGTTTGTAGCATTATTATTGTTATACATTTTACTATAAGCTATATTAGTTTGTACATTTTTATAAGTACTTTTGTACTTTTTAATTTGCTTTTGTGCTTATTTTTTATTTGAAGCATTAAAATGATGTTACATTATTTTACTTCCTCTTTTTTCTTATTACAGTAGGTTTATCTATATTCTGTTTACATTTTTTAAATTCTTATTTTATTTATGTGATATTATATATAAAATCAGTTTTTATTTGTATTTGATGTAACTTTCTATTTGTGCACACTTTTCTCTTTTTTTAAAAGGTTTTAATAATTAATTAATTAATTAATTAATTAGTAGTATTGTATTATTAGATATGTTAATAGGAATTTTTTTTTTTAATTTAAATATATTTTACAAATCTTTTTTAAAAAATAACTGTAAATATTTTCTAAAATTTCTTTCTGATTTTCTTTTTTTATATCTAATACTATTTTTAATTAGCATCAGATTTATTAGCTTGAGCTATTATACAATTCACACTCTCTAATATTTCATCGGACCGCTTTTTGTCTTGATCACAGCCATGGCATTGTTTCAATAAGCTTATACAATGTCACAACATTTATTTCCATTCAGAACTGCATTCATTTCTCTCCAAGATCTTGTGTTGATGATGTGAGAGGACGACCACTGAGCAAAGCCTTCTCAAGCACATCCTAAAGGTTCTCAATGGCGTTCAGGTCTGGACTCTATGGTGGAACATCCATGTGTGAAAATGAAGATCTCATGCTCCCTGAACCGCTCTTTCACAATTTGATCCCAATGAATCCTGGCATTGTCATCTTGGAATATGGCGCATGTCATCAGGGAAGGAAACCTCCATAGATGTGATAAACCTGGTGCTTCAGTACATTCAGGTGGTCAGCTGACTTCATTTTATTGCTCCATAATGTTGCTGAGCCTAGACCTGAGCAACTGAAGCAACACCAGATCATAACACTGCATCACTTCATACTCTGAAACTCCCATCACTCGGGAATAGGCTCAATCTGGTCACATGACCTTTTTCCATCACTACAAAGTCCAGTCTTTATGCTCCATAGCAAGCTGAAGCCCTTTGTTTCCTCCTGATTAGTCTCACTGATGAGTGGTTTTCTTAAGGCTACACAGCTGTTTAGTCCCAATCCCTTAAGATTTCTTCACATTGTGTGTGTGTGTGTGTGTGTGTGTGTGTGTGTGTGTGTGTGTGTGTGTCTATAAAAATGCTCTTACTGACACTATTAAACACAGCTGCGAGTTCTACTGTAGGGTTTTGTGATTTGACTTCACTAAGCGTTTATCATTCAGACATTTTTCCAACCACATTTCGTCCTTTGAGATGTTGGCTCACCGCTATCCTTCCAGGGTTTAGTAATAACAGTTCTTAACCAATGTTAGCAGTTTCAGCAGTAAGTAATAATAATAATTTGACATTTCTAAAACAGAGTAAGATCTTTGCCATGACCACAGGATGTGTCTTCTGACGTGGTTGTTTAAGAAATGAGAAGCTCCTCACTGCATCAGTTAGGGTTAAATAACATGTTGCAGCTGAACCGTATTAATCACTGCAGTAATTATCCAATGGGAGCCTCTTAACTATTAGCTTAGTTACATCCAGGTGGTGGTAAGTTCTGCTCGTCGCCATGGTTACATCCATGGGTGTGAATTAAAATTTTAACTGCGAGTAAAATTTTTATGTATTAAAAATGATTTATATATATATATATATATATATATATATATATATATATATATATATATATCAACATGACAAACATATATGTGTGTGTGTGTTTAAGGTTTACAATTTTTATTCTTCTAAAGCGTTGCGGAAGAGGCATCATGCTGGAAATGAGATGAGCAATATTAGCATGTGTGTGTGTTTGTGTGTGTGTGCCAGTCTATGTCTCCATTGTTGTCCATGCGATCAATCACTGCAAGCTTTACAACAATACACACAATCACGTGATTGCATGACTGTCATTGTGAAGTAAATTACAAAGTTAAAAAGCAGCTCTATGTGTGTGTGTGTGTATGGAGTGCGTGGTGTGTGGAGTGTGTGGGCTGACTGGACGCCTTTGTATTTGCAGAAATTGCGTGTAGAGATGAGGCTCTTATCTCAGCGTGGCAATAACAGGTCATTTAAAGCGATTTGTGGGAGACTCGGTCATTACTGACTATACGCTACTGCAATACCACTCCGCGCACTCGTGTCTGTGTGTGTCTGGTGTTCTGTTATGGACAGTAAAGTGGCCAGCTAAATATTTATTTTTCCTTTAGTAAACCTGATTCCCGACAGTGCTGAGGATACTGTACCTGCGGCTCTGGATTTTGAAAACATATGCCGATGATATATACTGTACACATGTTTGTATATAATGTATGATATTATACTGTACATTACGCTACATGCGCAATTATGTGGCAAGGATTTGGGCAATTATTTTTCTTTCCACTTGCTTTAAAGCAGTCTGAATTTATCATTTTTTTTTAGTGTTTGAATCCTGTAATGCTTGACTGGGTCCATGCTGTGTTTTCTCACCCTTCTTTTGCGTCTTCTGCCGTTTGGTGTAATTTGCAACTCGATCAGACAATGTATGCTCAATCTGTCGACGTTTAGTTTCTCCTTCAAACGCATTTCAGGGTCAAAATGATGACAAAGTAATTTATCCACTTCATTACACCAGCAAGTGCATCTGAAGCCAAGACTGCTGATGACCTACAGCGGAGATGTCGCCAAAACGTGCTAGGGTGTAACAGTACGACCCCACTGGAGCTCAGGCACAATCAAGACTGTCTCTGATTAAAATGTAAATGCAGTAAAATGTTAAATATATAGACATGAAACCTTAATTCGTTAATTTAATTAACCTTAATTTATGATTCCTCTTGGCACTGGCTGCTTTAAAACCCAAACTGAAAGTGGCTCCCTTTACTTCTTGCTATCGTCCTTGATAACATTGATCCATGGTGCTATGTCTTCACTAAATCTTACACAAAATGCAAAACTCCACAAAAAAAATTGTAAACTCGCTTCGCTTGGCTTTCCACTGATGCAAACAAGTTTTGAACGACTCCAGAATGTACCTGCGACTTAGAGCCGTTTGTATCCCGAGGCACCACTGTACCAAATCCGAGGCTAAATCCCGTCCTGCACATTGAACTAGAAAATAGTAAGTTCTAGTAGATACTTTAATCCACATATGGATTTAACCCTACACACTATTAAATTGTAAGTACATTGTACCATTTCATAATGAATGCATAGTTCGTTCATAGTTAAATTATGATGTGTGGTGTCACAAAGGAAAGTAATCAAGAGCCGGCAAAAGTGCTAATTTAGGAGAATTCAGATGCCACTGGCAGTAGTTTTGATTTAGGCCTGATTTTTTTATTCTATCTTAAAAATGTCCAGCTAGCACATCTTTAACGATAGCTGTCCACACTGTTACCGCTCCCCCACCTTCCTGATGCCTGACTCGAACTGGAGGATCTTGTCCATTAGAGATCCAGCCATGTGCTCCATCAAGACTCGTTCTCACCTTTCTCTTTCTCTTTGCCCGATCTTGGCACTTCTGAGTCTTATTATTATATATATGCAGTGCAGGTCTTGTTTCAGCCTTCCTTACTTTAGTAATGCCTTGAAGCTGTGTGCTTTATGAGGCTCCAGGTGGGCTGCAGGTCTGGTGCTTAACATTAGCAAGAGGTAAAAAAAAAAAAGTATCTTCTCATGATGTTATTGTAATGGTCAGCATAGATCTACCTTTTTAATCAGAATGTGCTTTTGAATTCTGCATTCTGATTGGTCAGAAGGTGTTGATTAATTCCCACTAACAGCAGCTCTGATATTACTGCAGATCCATATTAATCCACTCACTCTGATATGTTCTGGTTTCTATAGTAACATCTCATTCACTGGCAAACTAAAAGCTTGTGTACTTGTTGAACTGTAAGGAAATTAGATGCTTAATTAACATTAATGAAAGGAGTCTCCAATGTTAGCGCTTGTGAAGGCGATATCATTTATTACGAATCGCATCCCTCATCCTGTCCGAAGATTAATTATCACCACGGCAGCTCAGGAGACCGACCTCACAGCCACCGTGGTCTCCGAGACGTGATTAGTCCGCCGTGATTCAGGTCAGCTGCTGCGTCCCTCGTGTGATTGGACAGTGACCTCACCGGTTGCCAGGTCACGTCTGTGGTGGATTGTTTTACCTGTGGATATTGAACCGGAGCTGAGACTCATTCAATGAGAGGTTTTGTGTTGCAGCGTGCCGGAGCGTGGCGTGTGTCTGTCGTCTGGGACGGCGTGTGGATTTCAGAATTGCCGTGTTGCTTGTTTTCAGAGTCACTTTCCTGCTTTCTCAGATACTGTAAATATTAATAGTGACAGAACGCTTACAGCGAATGTTTTAACACCACTCTGTTTAGTTGAAACATGAGTGAGAAAAAAAAAAATGTCTGGATCAGACGGAGGGCTCAGAAGTGCAAGATGGAGGAGTGTGGAAACGATGGTGTGAATGGAGAAGGTGACGACGGAGTGAGATAGTATTAAGAGCTTTTTAATGGAGATGGATTTTAACCGAATAAGGAGGTGAATTGAAGATTTTGGAGCTAAACAGGTGCTAGGAAAACTGAGTACAAATATTCACTATGTAAGCCAAAAGTATGTGTACCCCTGACAAAAACACCCATACATGGTCCTATGCCAAGAGACTGAAGCACATAGTTTCCTTTCTACAGTGTAGCATTACAAGTTCCCTATGAGAGCTGTGAAACCCCAAATACTCATCCAGCATGAAGATGCCCCTGTAAGACCAACAAAGCCAGCTCCATGAAGACATGGTGTGATAAGAGTGTGTTGGAGTATAAGAATTCGAGTTTTTCCGGCACAGAGCCCTGACTGAACTCGACCCCACTGAGCCATGACCTTTGGGATGAATTGGAACTGAAGCTTCCTCGACATCCTTTAAGTCCTGTAAGTTGTGAGGTTGGGCATCTGTGGATCGAACTTTCCAGCACATCCCACAGACACTCGATCAGATTGAGATCTTGAGAATCTGGAGGTGGAGTCAACACCTTAAACTCTTCATTATGTTCCTCGAACTGTCCCTAAACAATGTGTGCAGTGTGTCAGTGTTATCCTGCTGAAAGAACACCCTGTCATCAGGGAGAACCATCTCCATGAAGGGGTGTAACTCGCTCTGTAACAGTGTTTAGGTAGATGGTAAATGTTGAAGTAATGGCCACTTAGATGGGAAGACCCAAAGCTTCCCAGCAGAATATCACACAGAGCATCACACTGCCTCTGTGGACTCGCCAGCTTCCAATAGTGCATCTCTTTCCCAGATAAGTGATGCCCACACACCTGTCCACCAACATGATGTGAAAGAAAATGTGCTCCATCAGACCAGACATGATGTGAAAGAAAATGTGCTCCATCGCTCCGTGGTACAGGTCTGATGCTCACCTGCCCATTGTAGGAACCTTCGGTGGTGTACATGGTTCAGCATGGTCATCCTGACTGGTCTGCAGCTCCACAGCCCCATACGCAGCAAACTGCAATGCATTATTGTCCTGATTCCTTTCTATCAGAGGCAGCATTCACTGTTCAGAAGTTTGAGCTACAGCAGCTCTTCTATTGGATCAGACTACACAGGCCAACCTTCACTCCCAACATGCTTCAGTGAGCCTTGGCTGCCCATCACTCTGCTGCTGCTTCATCAGTTCTCTTTCCTTGGAGCGTTTTTTTGGCAAGTGACCAATGCAGACTGGGAACAAGTCAAAGGAGCTGCAGTTTTGGAGACGTCTAGACATCACAATTTGGCCTTTGCCAAAGTCACTCACATCCTTACACTTGCACCTTAGTCCTGGTTCCAACAGATTACCTTCTACAATGGAGTGTTCACATGATGCGTAGCATACTGTACGTATACCACTGCTCGAGGGGTCAGAATTTATATATAAAGCTTTAAACCCTAGTGGTTGAAATTTGGTGGAAAAAATAAATAAATGGAAAAAAAATTAATTAACCCATTTACACAGTGAGATGAAAAAGCTTGGTTTAGTTGGAAAGTTTAAGAAAAGCTTAATGGGTGAAATGTCTCATGAAGCTGGTTGAGAAGATTCCATGTGTCCAAATCTTCATCAGGAATACTTTATGAATTTATATTTGTGTTTTTCTATTTTTTGCCAACAATTTCATATATCAAAAGAATAGAGTAGGGGTGCACATACTTTTAATTACATTTCATATTTGTGGAAGAGTGGAAGAGTATCACCAAAATACACAGAAATGAATAATATAATAATCAAACATCATTTTTAAATGTTTGTTTACTTGTATTAAGAATCATGTAATGTATTCTCTCTTGCTTTTTCACATTCTTTTCCCAATCTGTCAACTCATCCTCTCTCTCTCTCTCTCTCTTTCTCTCTCTCTCTCTGTCTCACTCTGTCTTTCCCCTCATTCCTGGCCAATCGCCACTCATTCAGGTGCCAAGCACCCATCTTTCAGATTGCGATACGCAGCATTTTAAAGTCAGACTGATTTACAGATATGGAAATGAAGTGTGTGCATTTTGGTGTGTGTGTGTGTGTGTGTGTGTAGTGTGTGTGTGTGTGTGTAGTGTGTAGTGTGGGGGCTTTTTAATACGCTCTAGTTTTTACAATAGTCAGGATGTCTGATGGTCGGGAATGAATGTTTTTTTGGGAATGAGTTTCTTTTATTCAGCATCTCAGAGCTGAGGCTGATTGAGGAGAGAGAGAGAGAGAGAGAGAGAGAGAGAGAGAGAGAAAGTGTGTAAGTCCTGACCCAAATCTCATCCATCACACCTTAAATCCCTCGATTGATTGATAAATTGACAGAGGATGAAGATAACGATGGAAGAAGAGCTTCATTGGAGACTGTAGTTTCTTATTTAAAGTGAAACTCCGCCCATTACACTGACAGTTTGCTGGTGTGTTCAGTGTGTTTAGTGGTGACGTTTAACTGTACGAAGTTAGCAATTGTGTGAGTTTGTGATGTCACATGGGGGCAGTGTTACTGTTATGGTTATTGTTATTGTTACAGTTAATGTTGATGTTATTGCCACTCCAGGTCTCCTCATTAGATCTTTAAAACAAAACTTCTTTCGCTCTGTTTCGACTCACAGTTCAATGACACACTAATAAGAAACCCAGAGAACCATCAAAACCGACTCCACACTCAAAGTCCCAAAATGCAATGCAGCTATTCAGACTCAGCTGAGCTGTTTAGCGATGTACAGTATGTGATGACGAGTGTGGTGGTGTTAATGTCAGGATCAGACGGAAACTTTAGAGCTTTGGAAGCTGATCTGTTTCAGCAGTGTGCAAAGAGTGTGTAGAGTAAAGCGCCGCTGCAGCACAGACGGCTCGGTGAATCCACTCAGCAGGTAGTGCAGGTAATCCAGGGGGAAAAAAGCCTTAACATGGATCCTGTACATGACTCAATATCATGTATTAATTACAAACATTGATATGCAAGTCATTTAGTGTGGTTAATGTGATCTCCTTTGAAACCTCGTGATTGTTCTCGTTTGTACGTTTATCATCCTGTCAGATTGTCGTATCGTTCCACGCTCTGTTACAGCATAACTGCTGACACACAGAGTTTTTTCTCTTGGATTGAAATTCAGGCTGAAAGACGGCACTGATCGAGCAGAGAGCGGGACAGGAAAGACATCCTGTACAGATAAGATGGTTTATATGCTGGGTGGTGAATAGTGGCCCTGACCCATGTTGCGCGTTAATCTTTGAAATTATATACCATATAGTCAGTCAGTCAGTCAGTCATAACATTACAACACAAAACACTATGCCCAGTATTGTGACGCTGGGGCAGCTCTGTCCATTCCACATGGTCTCTACAGGGTGTCCACTCGTGTCAGGCACAAAGACGTTGGCAGCGGATTCTTTGGGTGTTGTGCGTTACGGGGTGGGGCATCTGAGGATCAGATTAGTTTGTCTGGTGCATCCCATGGGGCTCAATCGAATTGGGATCTGGGGAGTTTAGAGGCCATATCGGTGCCTTGGGATCTTTGTCTGCTGGACTCCGTGTGCGGTGGGCTGTGGTGCACTGGGCGTTCTGAAATCGTTGTGCTGCATTGGTTTTTATGTTAGATCGGATTGGACAGATTGCCGTTTGATCCATGTGGGCATGGGTGAGCCTTGGGTGCCCATGATCCTTCCACCAGTAGCCTGTATATATATATATATATTATTGCCTGAAATCTGTGAAGAGACTAGTCAGGCTCAATCAAGCATCTGATTCAGATTAGCGTTCCAGGTCTAGCAATTGGAAAAAAAATGCTTTAGGCAAACATGCAGATCTTCATAAAGGCATTTATGTTTTTGGACAAATTTTTCCCAGGTTTGTTTTGTTTGCTTGTTCCTCAGGTGAGACCATCATCCATACATCATTTGTTTCTTGCTGTGAGCCTTTTTTAAGTTAATAAACAGTAATGAGTTACGTCTGGGTTTCTAAAATCATTCTCAGGTTTCCTTTGTACCTGTTACAATGAAGAAGTGGGTTAATACAGTGACACAAGTTTTTCCCAAAGATTTAAAAAGTACATATTATCCTCATTCTGGGTGCTTGATTTTCTTTCTGTTTCACTCCTTTTCCAAACAAACTGTTTCAGTGTCTATAGGTTTAAACAAACCTGCCTCAAAACACCTCTTTGTGGAAGTGACTTTTCCTAGCGAATCAGAATCCAGAGACTGGAAACCACCAAACAAAACAAGGTGGAAAGAGGAGTTTTCAGTAGCAATAGATTCATTGTTTGTATATCTAATAGCTCACGATTCACAGTGAGATCCTCATTATTCAATTATATAAAACTTACAAAGTCAGCTCGTGCAAAAAATAACTCTGGCATAAATGCAAAGCTTGGTTTTAATGTAAGCTTGAGATAAAAAGGAGTCACAATAGTTTGTCTTACTATTACCATGTTTCATTTATATTTCTCTTAATTAATTTATTTCTGTCCTGTAAGTTTGGCGCTGTTCTATTGGTGGATTGTAGATGGTGTCAAAACACAGCACAACATCAGACCAATGTTGAGATAACATTGAAGAAATTACCTCAAAAGAACAGAATTTCAACACGTCTTTATAGCATTTGTCCCCTTTATTACATTTACGGCAATTGCCAGACGTCCTTACCCAGAGGACATCCTTATACATCTCATCTGAGCAGTTGAGGGTTAAGGGCCTTGCACAAGGGTCCAACAGTGACAGCTTGGTGGTGCTCCAATTTGAAACTTCAACCTTTCATTCCATAGGCTTATCCACTGAGCTACCCCTGCCCTCTTGTGCCATGTAATGTCCAAACTGCATCACATCTGGTTTTACAGAACAGATATTGGACACTAAGCAGCAAAGACCTGTGTGTCCTGGACGTACCCCTGCTGATCATGCTTGGTTTGTTAGTTTTTGGTAGTTATTTTGTATTTTTTTTGACTATTTGCAGACATTTTGTGTTGCTAGTTATTTCAGAAATTTGCGCTTACTAGCCTCAGTAGCAGATTGAACCTGTGGCTAGCATTTAGTGCTCTCTCTGCTGTGGCGCATGGTTGTCTCAGTCAGGGAACAGGCTTAGTTACCACACAAAAGCCCAGCAGGTTGAGCATTTCAAAGATGTTCTTCAGTTAAAAAAAAATAACGAATAAACATTGTTTTGAGGTCATATTTGCAGCATTGTGTTAGCCAGTGGTTTGATGTCATCCCAGTGCAATGTTGTAAATGCTAGTCCAATGTTAAATTATTAAAGTAAGTCTAACTTTCAAAAACACATCAATGCCAACAATATTGCAACGGATGTAGCGGATTTCTAAACCGACGTTCCGCTTGGCAAAGCAGTATCTTTAACTGCAGCAATGCTAAATCAAAACTTACATCTTTTTACAATGCAAGCAACATCGAGCCAGTATTAAGTACAGGAAACTAATCGTACATGAACCTTTTTCTTCTCTTAGCAGAAGAACAAATTCTTAGTTAAAAATAGATTTTATCCCACTGAGTCTGGAAATGAAAAAGCTTTGATTGAGATCTTGTCCTGAATGTCCTTTAACTCGTCCTGTAGTTATACCAGACCTATGCCTATATAAACATGTGCCTATACTCTTAGATAAATTGGCATTGAGGGACTCTAACTGGGAAAGAAATGATTCTTTATCGAAGAATTCCCTTTTGGAAGGACAGGTGTCTAGATGTATTGTATGTGGATTTGTGGTGAGAGTGACAGGAGGCGTATGGGAGTAAAGAGAAAGAAAATGAAATGCAGTGTGGAAGAAGAAGTACGGGAAGATAGAGACTGGAGCGAGACATGGGAGGGGCATTGACCTGGTTTCTGTACATAGAATGAGCTCAGGGCAAAGCGGCACCGCCAGCCAGATCTCTTAGATCCATAGTCACAGACGCAGTCTGACACACGAACGGATTACACCCCCCCGTTTTTAGCGGGCAGATATGCTAACAATGGCTTCATTCCTGAGTGCGTCTGAGACTATGGAACCCCAGAGGATTGGAGTTGAATACTGAGCAGATGGTTAATATTTGTTTCTTGTTATAATTTAATGCCCATCACCTTATTCTCTCTCTCTCTCTCTCTCCCTCTCTCAGGCGATGTTGGACATTCCTCCAAAGCAGCCGTGAACCACAAAAAGCTTGAATGGGGTAAGCAGGAGAGTGACTGTGTCCCTGAGGAACTACACAGCCCAGAATTTAACTCTGCTCTGAGAAAGAACGAAGGAACGAACTCTGTACCACTTTCTCTGCCAAAAATAGCCATGGTTACTTCACCATGACTAGGACTTTATGCCCTCGGAAGCATCTATAATAACAATTAGAATGTAAAAGAAAAAAGAAAAAACTGGAGAAATCTGATCCACTTTCTGTTGCAGTTATTCTTATCACGTTTCCTTGATCAAAGACCCGATGCTGTCACGAAAGAGGATGAATGTGGCTCCAAAAGCGATGGATATGGAAGCCATTAAGAGCTCCAATTAACTAAGTGCTACAAACGAGATACTTGAATGAAGCCTCTTTGTCTCTAAACAAATATAAAAAAAAAAAAAGAAAGTGGCCTAAATTTTTTTCCGCTCAGATCCCGTCCGGTTTACGTGGGCGGGTGTGGGACTGTGAAGCAATTCGTGGGTTAGGAGTGCGATGCGGATTGGAGGATGTCAGGGGATTGGGAAGAAGACTTGTGCAAGAAGGCGCTGGTGCTGGTGGAGGAGCTGTGCTTCCGCTCGGGAGGATACAGCCAGACCGCCAGCTGCGAGGAGTTCAGATACATGTTGAGGGGACGCAACGGACATATTGACACAGGTAATGAATCACATTCAAATTCATTCATAATCAGATTCATATTGAATCACAATAATGTTAATTACGAGTGGTTATTGGACATGCTTATTTAAATGAGTCTGAAAAAATAGGACGTCCTTGTGCTGCGCTTTAAATGGCACAGATGTACTGTAAGGACGAACATGACTTAGAGGCTTTGGCTACCTGACTCACCTGATAGGACACCTTCACGCCTTCTTGTGACCCCTAGTGTGAGAACCCACAAAGTCATAATGAAACATTAGCAAGGAGTGAAATCATGCTAATTTTGTTACATAAGCTAAGCTTACATCTTTGTGATTGTGTCACCTGCCTGAGAAGCATTGGCCACACTTAGGGATTGCTATCCATCGTCGTATGTCGACATTGTCAAACTTTTTTTTTTCCTTAACCACTTGTGGGAATTTGACCAAACCTGCCCAGAACCTTTATTAGAAAGTGTAGACATACACATTTTCAACTGACATAAGGGCAGTGGTGGCTCAAATGGTTAAGACTCTGGGTTAATGCCCCTGAGTGGGGCAGTGGTAAAGTGCTTGTCCGTCTCTGAGATCGCTCCAAGTGTGTTACGCCACCCCCAAACATGCGTGAATGAGTAGTTTGAAAATATGCAGTGGAAAATATGGTTTGGATGAGAAAGCACGTGATAGTCTTCTGCCCTCCCTGACTGGTCGTAGTAGCCTTGATGTGGGAGCCCCCTAGTGATGGGTGGGAATTGGATATGACTAAATTAGGGAAATAATAAAAAATATATGCAGACGACATATCCTCCTAACTGGAATGTGTGAAAAAATTACACACAAGTAATTGAATCTTTTTATATATACTGTATATAATTTCTAAATAATGTAGAACGTTCAGTGGTCAGGCAACACATGTTTTCTATAGCAGTTTTAGCACATTGTTTTAGCATTTCTGCAAAAGAAAAAAAAAATACATACATCTTGCTAATTTGTTCTTCCAGTCTTCAGTTAGCATTAGTCACGCTAGGTTAGTGTTTAGGAACCTCACGAATGATTGCTGAACTGCATGACAGAACAGCACTACAGAGATCTCTGCAGAGAGCATTAGATTGGCCGATTGCTAAAAGTAGTCCATTCGCTTGATTGAGCTCTGCTATTTATCTGTATTGCCAGGATGGACGACGACGGGTGGCGCAGGTAGCACAAGGGAGCCTGTCCTGTTTACACAGACGAACTCATTACTGTTTACAGTTCTATGCTCGCTCTCTATCTCCTCTCTCGCTCCTCTTTCTGCTAAAAACGCTTTTGCTCCAGTGGTCTTTGCGTTCTGCTTAACAGAGAACAGCATAAAAAATAACACACCTGTGCAAATTGAAACACCCGGGCGTCCCAGGAGCTACCCTGAATCCCATGAAACGCCAGAAATAGAGATCTCTAATGAGAGTAATTCAGTGATAGAGACCTAGATTGAGTTGGCCATGATGGGAAAAAAAAAACGTCCTGTTTATCTGGAGAACAAGCGGATGCTTTGATTTAACTGAATGCTGAACGCTTTGTGTTAATTAGCGGAGCAGTCTGGAAGCGGACACATTTTCTTTTTCTTTTTTCCCAGCATGTCGTGTGCTACACAACCCTGCATGAGTAAAAACGCACTTTGGCTAGCGTTATTAGCCTGTTTATTAATGCTTACTCAAGGGACGTGATCCTGCATTTAATCCCACCCTGGTTATTAGATATTAAATCACGATTAAAAGAGAAACATGATTCAGGTATTTGTGTGTAGGCAGTGAAGTGTTGAGTGGGATTGAAACGAGGTCCGAAAGTCTCTGGAATTTTTTTTTTACATGAGAAATTATAAAAAAAAAAAAAAAAAAAACATTTTTCTCAGAAACTAATTGTATCACTCTTTGAATGTACAGTATATTTTCCAGGGAGCAAACTAACATTGTGATGTCATATGTGATGCCATTAAAGCGTGACCCAGTAGAAATCAAGATGTGATCTTTTGTTACTTTAAAACATAACCAGGGGAAATTTTATGACTTTTCTCAACAGTTTTAATCCTGCGTACAGAACTAGCAATAGATACATTCCCTTTAAAATGAGATCATTCTACTGTAGATCATCTGTTTGGAGCAGATTATGTAGGGGATTTAACACCCCATGTTGTGCTGTTATAGGAAAACAATCAGTGACAGGTTAGTGTCATGAAGCAGAGTTACTGCTCCCAGGATTCGTTTCCTTTCACCTTGTGTCCCTAAGTGTTTTATTCCTCTTACACGGCAGCAATTTATCCACATTAGGTTCAATAAGATACATTAATAAGTTCCTGTTGTCATTTATGTCACAGCTGCTATAACGGTCGTTCCTTTATCAGCCTCTGTTTTTTCTACGTAGAACAAAGACGAGTACCTCTATACGAGTACCTATATCTTCTGTCCTAAACAGTTTACGTCTTTACCTTTGACTGTCACAATGCTTTGACACTGGAGACTCCTTCCATGAACCCCAAAACAAACATCTTCTTATAGAAAGCTTGCAGCATCTGCTGTATTTGTTCGTCCAAACGAGCTGTTACTATAGAAACACTGACAGTAAATATCAGAACATAACATGCATAGCGTTCTTAAATTTTAAACAATATTCGACATTGTTTTTTATCCCCCGTAGTTTAACAGCAGCAACAACAAAAAGAAACAATCCTCAGAAAAGCGTTTTTCTTTTTCAACCTGACTGTGCTGAGAAATTATCTCAGTAACAACATCTTCAGTGGCTCAAGCTACTACAGAATGAACATGATCCAGATCTGACTGCAGTTAAATGGAGAACACAGTGCAGGAAGTTCAGGTAATCAGATCAGGAGAGATCAGCTCGGGTGAGAGGCGAGGACTGAGTCGAGCGGAGCTGCGTGCTAATACATCTCCGACATTTCTTTCTCAATCTCTGTTGGTCCGTGATATAAATAACTGATGCACTCAGACCTCAGAAGTGATGTGGAGAGAAAGCGAATTGCGAAAACTCTAAATGAAAAGAACTTCTAGAACTTCACCTGAAGCTCTGGGCAGCTTTGAGTTCAAATTCGGAGGAACTGGAAGGATGGCGAAGGTGGCAAAACCTTAGGATATAAGAATAGAAAATTCTTCATCAGCTGAGGTCGTTCTCTCTACTTTTTAAGGTATCTTTATCTTTGCACCTGAGGTTTTATCTAAATAATCATGCACAAATTTGCATACACAACAAATTTATATATATATATATATATATTAGTATTTAATTTTCAAATGATTTGTTGGGGATTATGGTTAGGGTATTTGTTGTTGTTTTTGTTTTTCTTGTTTAATAGAAAATACTATGCATCATTAAAACAATATACATTTTCTGCCATGTTTAAATAAAATGCAACAAATAAAACAATAATTAATTGTCAAATCCAGGTAAATAAACACTTTCCTGTTGAATTTTGCATTTTTAATACTACAGAAAATATGTTTTTTAATCTTTGCAAGAAAAAAATATATTTTTAAAAAGTAAAGCAGGAATAAAATAAGAATTTTACATTAATACAGTATGAAAATATCTTATTTCACATAACCCTTAACTCTCGCATAACCCTCACATTATTTCACATATACCCTCACAATAATAATAATAATTATTATCTTTTTTTTTCTTTTTTTTTTTCATTTCACAATTTCATTTTTGTGAAGCTGCTTTGAGACAATGATCATTGTTAAAAGCGCTATATAAGTAAAATTGAATTGAATTGAATTACCCTCACATAAAGTATCTCCCAATAGACTCTCATAACGCTTGCATAACTGTCACAAAACCCTCATGTGACTGTCAAATAACTCCAACATTACACTTGTGTAACCCTCACGTAATGCTTTCAGAAATCCAATGCATAACTCTCATGTAAGTCTCATGTTACATTTGCATAACTCTCACATATCATTTCCGCAGCTCTCAAATAACTCATAACTCTCACATAACACTTACATAACTTTCACAAAAACGCATAATTTCAGTTGTGAATAAGGTGCTAACGCTGCACTTTATTCCTGCATTAGCTGAGCAGTTGCTTGTGATGTACATCACCTTGCTAGCTATCTGATTTCTCTCGGGAAATTATATCCAAATAAAATTAGAATACAATGCCATAAACAGTACATCTCAAGAGAGCAAAACGTCTGTGCCTGTAAATGTAAAAGCTTAATGCCTTAACGTTTGACAGCTTCAACTATTTTGGTTACGCTGCGTTCGATCAGGCTGGATAAACCGCCGGCTGCTTTCTGCCTCTGGTGTGCTTTTTATTTCCTCTCTCCTCTGGAAAGGGTCGATGCGTTAACCCTTTTGGAAGAGCAAGCAGGGATTTATTCTGACTTCTCCACTCTCTTACACTCGCCTGCTGCGTTTATTCTCCTCTCCATCACTGTCCACTTGGCTTGTCTCTGCCTTTCGCTTTCTGTCTTGCAGGCGAAAGTGCTCGCCGCTTTTATTATCCTGCTTCACTCTCTTTCCATCTCCCTGACAGCACGCAGTAAATACGTTACCCTGACCAGCTGGCCACCACATCTAATTCAACATTCGCACCAATCTGTTACCTTCCATCTCTCTGTTCAAAAATTTTGCCCCTTCCTTCTGCATTCCCATTCTGTCCTTCTGTCCTCTTTCCATCCTGTCGTCCCTTATTTCCGTCTCCCATCTCCCAGTGGTCATGTCTCAAAAGATCACTCCTTTCCATCCTAAATTTCCAAGATCGTATTTTTATTTTTTATTCTTTTTATTAACAACAAGCCAGAGATCTGAACCAGGGGAAGAAGAAGGAAAGAGAAAGGGACAGGAATGGAGAGAAAGGGAAAAGGCATATGGAGTAGTGGTGAGATGGAAATAGAAAGCTGAGCTCCTTTCCTCTAACACAATAAGAACAAAATAGATTTAGTGTGTGTGTGTGTGTGTGTGTGTGTGTAATTGAAGAGAGAAAGCAGAGATGCAGAAAAGGAGTAAAAGAGAGGGGGGAACAATAACGTAGGCTGGAAAAAGATTGAAATATCAGCATGAGAAAAAGGGGTGGAGCCAGTTGTTTTCCTGCCGTAGGTAATTATTTGTAAGTGCCATAATATGAAAGGGGCGTGGCCAGGTAAATAATGCCGTAGAGCTGAGGGTGTGGTCGGAGGGATGGTGCAGGGTAGCTGAAGGGACATAGATGGGGCCAGAGAATTAATAAGGTGTGGTCCTGGGAGATGATATCAGAGAGCTGAATGGGTGTGGCCTATGGGATGATGACAGATAGATGAGGGGGTGTGGCTTGATCGATTCTGCCAAAGAATTGATGGGTCTGGCCTAAGTATTAGGCTGTGGGGGAAATAATGACACAGTGAGGCCTGGTGGATGATGCCAGAGAGCTGAGTGGGTGTGGCTTGGTGGATGATGCCAGAGAGCGAATGAGGGGTGTGGCCTGGTGGATGGTGCCACAGAGATAAGAGGGTGTGGCGGCATGGGGTGAAACCAGATAGTTGAGGGGGTGGGCGTATGGGATCCTGTGACCTGTGTGGGTCAATCACAGTTACACCAGCAGAGAGACAGGACTGAAGTATCTTTAATTGTTTATTAAAGGTTAAACCGATAGACAGATGTTTTATTGCCTCTCTGAGCTCCAGTCCTCACCACCTCTTTACCCCAACCTCAATCCAGCCATGATTCACTCACACACGCAAAATATGTCATAAAAGTGTCTGTGATTAAAAGCTCATATTAGAGGCTTAATCAGGGGGCGAGAGACGTCTGTGTGGAGAGAGTCATCGTACTGGCGGCCTTTTATTCCCTGGAGGAATAAACCCACCCGCTGCTTCCCCGCCTCTCTGTATTCCAGTCAGGGACTCGGGATTATCCTGGACTGGATTCTTATTTCTATACACAATGCTATGTCTCTTTTTTTTTTTTTTAATTCTCTGGAGGTCTTTCTCATCTGAACTTAGAAAAGGAATCCTCTTTCTCCTCAGTCTGTCTCTAATCCTCTCTCTCTCTCTCTCTCTCTCTCTCTGTCTATCTTTCTCCTTCTCTGCACACATATGCCCTAAGAAACCATCCTGTTACTGCCATATGTGCATGTTTATGATGTGAAATACTGTAGAAACAGCATTAATGATTTCTTTCACTCCTTCTGTTTTTTTTTTTTTTTTCACTTTTTTTTACCAAATTTCTTAAATTTTACTAATGACCTTTCAGCTACGTAGGTGGACACCGTGTGATCATTTTTAAGCAGATTGTTCACTACAGGGATCTGAATTTTTCCTGCCTTCAGTGCATCAGGCAACTGACCCGGATCACCAGCAGGAGTCGACTCATCCAGAGCCTAAAGTCATTATCATTTGAATCTTTTTCCCATTTCTTTTATTTCCTTTCTTCACAATTGTCTTTTAACATTTTTCCTCTCTCTTCTCTTTGCTATTTTTTTTTTAAATCTTTTATTGCCTCTATCACTTCTCTCCCTACCTCAGGTCTCTAATTTCTTCTCTCCTTCTCTGCCCAAATGTATTTTATTTTCCATCTCCTTCTTACACTCTTTGTCTCCAACTTGTTTGTTCTCTATAAATTTTTCCCTCTTTTTTGGCTCTTTTTTGCTCAAATTCTGTGTGTTTTTTTGTATTTTGTATTGTGTTACTCTCTGGGCCTCTGGGGTCTCCAGGCTCCTCTCGAGGAGAACGCTGAAAAAAAATGACTGTATCAGTAGCCGCTCGAACACAAGGCGGACTGATGGACACATTGTGTTTTTGTAGATGTAAACTTTTTGGGATTAAGTTGCAGCTTTGACCTCTGAGAGTTACACGGCACTGACACTGGAGACTCCTTACACACAGGAGTCTCACCTCACCGTAACCTGAAATCCATTTAATATGAGTGTGCTGTACATGTCCCTGCTGCTGTTCTAGAGCATTAATCAATGCCCCTTTGTCAATTTGTACTCTCAATCCAACTGAATAAGGCTTTACTGGTCTGTCTGTGTGTCTGTCTGTCTTTCAGAGATCTCTGTCAGCCTTCTTTCCGTCATCGTGACGTTCTGCGGCATCGTGCTGCTTTCCGTCTCACTCTTCGTGTCTTGGAAGCTCTGTTGGTTGCCATGGAGAGACAAAGAGGGTGGCGGTCTAAGCCTGACAGCTGGGCTCCTCCCTGGAGGGGCGGGGCTTCACGGGGTAGCTGGAGGCTCCTCCCTCCTCCCCCCTTTACTGCACAGGAAAGACACTCACTCGTCGTCTTCTCTTTATCCGTCTCTGGCACAGGGCGGCCAGCACCACCCTCACTTCTCTGATCTGATGGGGGTGGAGGGCGGAGGGGCCATGGTGGTGGGCGGGGTCGTGGGCGGGCCTCAGGAAATGCAGGAGCACTCCTACTTGGACATGGACTCCTACCCCAATAACGCAGGTGAGACATAACTGCACAGCGGCTGTGAGCTGATTGTTGGTAGACGATGCATAAGTTTTTTCTTCTTTCTGGTTTTTTTTTTTGCATGATTCTCAAAATGAAAGTCTGTTTTTAAATAACCTATGCAGAAGAATCCTACCATAAACAAACTTACAGGACGTTTACAGTCCAACATCATGAACCTTTTTTTTCCTCATTCTGTGAGTTATTTAAAAGTCGTGCTGAGACAAATCAATCCTTCACACATTTCAGTAATCCCCAGACAGAGGCTTTCTGTGAGCTTTAGCCAGAATCTCCCCTTTTTCTCTCGGCTCACAGACCACTGTGGTTAAAACACCGAGCTTTCACATGAACAAACAGCAAACTGGTGTGAATTAGGAGACACAAAATGCTGCAGACTTCAGAGGTTCTCTGCGCTGAGAGCTAAAAGTTCCCTTATTGTTCTGTTAGTAAACGCTGAACACACGGCTGGGTTTAAATGTGAAAGAGACATGAAGTCTTTCTTTCTCTTTAGGGAATATTAAATTGAGTCAGACGTCTCCTGAACTGCCACCTCCTGACACGGTGTCTGCTGCGAAAGACCTGACCAACGCCCACCCGCAACAGCCCGCCCCCAGGTGTGTGACCTTTCACCTTTCACTGTTCTGTGTAAAATAAAAAAAATCTGTCTATCTGTCTGTCTGTCCCAGTGAAGCTCTTTACTTTATTTCATATATAATGTGTTTGTCTAGTTCAGTATTTTATCTGAGTAGCCTGTTTCTCTGTTTCTGGTTTTGTGCTTCTCTGTATTTTTTACTAGAGAGTGTTTATGTATTACCTTGCACCCCCTCTCTCTCCCTCTCTCTTTCACACACACACACACACACACTCAATCCACTCACACACTCACACACACAGGCCCAAGCCCATGACTCATCAGCTCTCCAGCCCTGATTTCCACGGAGAGGAGAAGAGCGAGCAGGTGACCAGCATCGGTCAGATCAAGCCCGAGCTGTACCGGCCGCGGCAGGGCGAGCAGGGCGAGGGCAAGCAGGGCGACACGTGCGGCAAAATCAGCTTCCTGCTCCGCTACGCCTTCAAGTGAGCGCTCATGTCATCTCACACACTTCCTCCTTCCAAAACCCTCATGATCCCTCCATCTGCTCGCTTCTTCAGCTAAAAATAAACAATACGCACACACACAGACACACAAACACACACAAACACACACACACACACACACACACACACATACACACACACACATTCACCAGATCTACAGTTTCTAATTCTTCAGTTTAACCAAAATACAGTTTGTTCAAATGATTACTTGCTGTGGCTCCACAAAGGGGGGGTGGGGGGTGGCTTCTATAATGTGTCTATACCATTAGAAGGCGTGTCTATAATGTGTCTATAACATTAGGGGTGTGTCTATAATGTGTCTATAA
>JAQMYJ010000008.1:1350732-1364111 GCA_030014305.1 Clarias laeviceps
ACACATAACTGATCATAACATCACTTTTACTCCACATTTAGATTTCACTGATGGTGCAGATTAAACTTCAGGCAGAACGTCATGGTTCAGTTTTACACCAGAAACATGACCTGTGTCAGGGTGTAGCTTCAGACTGTGCATGCTCTTGTCAGAATTCCTCCACATGGGTTCCTCCAGGTTATCTGCTTTCCTCCAACCATTCAAAAACATCTGCTGACTCTGAGCGAGTGTAGGTGTGTGTGTGTGTGTGTGTGTGTGTGTGTGAGTGAATGGTGTCACATGCTGTCTCAGCTCTGAGTCACATCGCAATAAACTGATGTCAGCTTCACAGTGGAAATGTTCACATAATCTGTCCTCTCTCTCTCTCTCTCTGTCTGTGACTCTCTCTTTCGCAGTACGGAACAGCTGGTGGTGAAGATCCTCAAAGCTCTGGACCTGCCAGCCAAGGACGCCAACGGTTTCTCTGACCCATACGTGAAGATCTACCTGCTGCCTGACAGGAAGAAGAAGTTTCAGACCAAGGTGCTGGCTTTTTTTCCTCCATCCTCCTCTTTCACTCCTCCGCACTATTAACGTGTAACTTGAACACAGAGGCGTTTATACTGGTACAGTAGGAGCTGCTTTTATTCCTTTCCTCGTCCGTGCTGTTAAACTCAACCCGCACAGTGTTCACCTTTTGTTTAAAAAATACTTTAGTTAAATTTTTTTTTTTTATCTTTTTGTTTGGTTCAACAAATATTGATCGAGCTTTTTTCTCAAGCAATGCCTAGAATCTCCTGATAGCTCTTTGACTTTTACTCCTCTGTTTGCTTCATGTCTTGCGTTTCTCCTTGCGTATAGAGTTCTTTTGTGAAAACGGAAATTACGGGAAACTTTAATTAAAGTTCAGGAACTTCATTCCATTCAAAAAGTGAAATTCAAATTCAAAAAGTGAAACATTTTCTTAAATTCTTCAACATTCCTCTAAGGCTGTTTTAGAGAGATGTAGATACACTGTAATGAAATGGAAAAATAAATACTATTAGTGACTCATTCTTTCCCCTTTCTTTACTCTTTTCACCTCTCCTTTCCTTTCATCCCGTCTCTGTCCACACGCCGCTCCCGGCAGGTCCACAGGAAAACCCTGAACCCGGTGTTTAACGAGACGTTCCAGTTCGGCGTGCCGTTGGCCGAGCTTCACTCACGCAAGCTGCACTTCTCCATCTATGACTTTGACCGTTTTTCCAGACACGACCTGATCGGTCAGGTGGTGGTGGAGAACTTGCTGGACTTCAGTGAGGGCAGCGGGGACAAGCCCATCTGGAGGGACATTGTGGAAGGGACAGCGGTGAGACACCTGCTAAATGGAGCACCACATCTCTCTCTCTCTCTCACTCACACACACACACACACACATACTATTCATACACATTCAAATTCCATACAAACTTAAATAATTCTTTTGATTGTGTTAAGCTGCTTTGGGACAATGTCAATTGTTAAAAGCGCTATACAAATAAAATTGAATTGAATTGAATTGAATACTACAATCACACACACATAAATGAGTTAACACAATTAATCAAGCCACATTTAGAGTGGCTGCATCTGTTTTGGTCCGCGCTCGGCTAATTAGTGTTTAACAGTTTGTTTGTCTATAATTTGTCATCTGCAGGCTCTGCGTTTTGGGTCAGCAAATTCCAGCAGACTGGAAATCATTTAGATCGCAAACAGTATGTAAATGACATTTATATACCTCAGGTGTCCGGTGCATTTTCCTCACACTCCTCACACTACGCTGGCTTTGGAAGCACACCTGACTCAGCTCGTGAAGGGTTTGATAATTAGCTCAGCTGAGTTAGCTGTTTTCGAGCAGGCGAAACACTAAAACATGAGGAGCACGGGGTCGGCGCTAATGGGCTCGGGAGCTGCTGCTGCTCCTGCAAACGGAGAAACAGATAAAAAAACTGAGGCTGCAGCTTCCATGATGACGATGTCGCGCTATACACAGGGTGTGATGAAGAACAATCAGAGTGTGTGTTTAAGTGGTACATTAAACACCATTAAACTGACATCCTGGGCGTGGTCATTGTGTATATTACTGTTATAATGAGTTTGATTGACAGCTCTCTGAGAAGCTGAGCCTGGACACAGGATTCTTGGATTGTTCGTTTGTGTGTGTTTTTTTTTCTTCTTCTTCAGTTTTTGCGTCATCAGAATGTTTAACCCACGTTATTTCATCAAAAGTTCCTCAATCTTTAGTTCTTTAAACAATCGTGACTTCAAAACACTGCTAAAGGATTTATTTTCTCTTTTCTCTCTGTAGTTCCTCCAAACATTGTGGAACTATTTAATTAATTGGTTTAAACATCAAATGCTTATGAAACTCTATCGTTCCTTAAAAGATCCTGGAAGCATTTCATTTCTGGAGCGCTTTAGTAAAATCCGACAGATTTGTTTCTCAGAAGGTTCTGCTTTTCACAAAGGTACTGGAACTATTGAAGTCCTTAAAGGTTTAAAATCACTTAGCTAAAAAAAAACAACAAAAAAAAAAACAAGCATATCTGAAGAGCTTGAGTTAATTAAATGTTTCTGCAAATTTTTTTCTCGCCGTAAGTTATGTAACTATTTAATGACTCAAAATATTTTAAATATTTTATTTCTTCAAAAGGTAACAAAACTCTCAAGTTCCTTTAAAAAGTTCTGGACCTGTTTAAGTCTTTAAATGATTGTAGATAATTTATTTCCTCCAAAGGATTTGAAACTTCAGGAACTATTTCATTTCTCAAATGATTTTGTGGTTCTTTAGTGTTTTAAAAGTGTTGGAATGGATTAGTTTCTCAAAGGTTCCTGGAATTATTTTAGTTCTCAGTTTGGTTTATAATTACAGTTTTAAATGATACATTATTTAAAAACGTGAAAGACAGTGAGAGAGAGAGAGAGAGAGAGAGAGAGAGAAAGAGAGAGAGAGAGAGAGATTTCTACAGCAAGTTTATTTTTATGTTAGTAGAGCTTTAAGTGTGTCTTGGACTGATCTAATGATATCTGGTGTGTGTGTGTGTGTGTGTGTGTGTGTGTGTGTGTGTGTGTGTGTGTGTAGGAGAAAGCTGACCTTGGGGAGCTGAACTTCTCACTGTGTTACTTGCCGACAGCCGGCCGACTAACCGCCACCGTCATCAAGGCCACCAACCTCAAAGCCATGGACCTGACAGGCTTCTCAGGTGCACTCACACACATACACACACCAGATAACATTAAAAGGGAGACCTGTCACAGCTGTACGTCATTAATTCTCGCATTTGGTCACACAAAATAAGCCTTTAAAAGTAAAAGTTTGAACTTGAACTCCTTTGATGTACACAGTGTGTACGAGATGCCGTCTGGGCAAAATTGCTTTCATTAGAAAGATTCTGTGTAGAGTAACAGCACTCTCATAAAGACACCTTCATAATGATGGACTCATAGCTAGCAATATTACTGTAGCTAGCTAATATAATTGGAATAGGCTAGGTCTGTTCTGTGACCTTGTTTATGCTCGATTTTGTCTCGTCTGGCCCAGCATAATGATCATCATATTAATATATAAAATATTATCCTGAAAAAAATTTAAAGATTTTCAAAACTAATTAAAAATTTCCAAAGGAAGAACATAATTAAAAGGTTTTATTATGTTAATTAAACATTAATTAATCAAAATTTTGTATTAATTGACCTGCTTATTTTCATTACAATCTTATACAATTTTGTCTCGTGCGATTCTGCATACTAAAAAGTGATTGGTAAAGGAAACCTGATTTGATCCAGGTTCCATAGTGTGTGTGTGTGTGTGTGTGTGGGAGAGGGAGAGAGAGAGATCAGAGACAGAAACAATCAGTGTCACTTAAT
The DNA here is from genome assembly GCA_030014305.1 of Clarias laeviceps. Lineage (NCBI taxonomy): Eukaryota > Metazoa > Chordata > Actinopteri > Siluriformes > Clariidae > Clarias > Clarias laeviceps. The sequence goes on from JAQMYJ010000008.1 coordinate 1,354,597, forward strand.
TTGATTATTGCAGAAGAACTCAGAGTAATGAAATAATGGATTGTCTCTGAGGATGTAATTAAGCACCGTTTCTCTCTCTCTCTCTGACAGAGATGACGTTCCTGCTATCTAGAGTAGTCTGATCATGCTAACGCTAACACTGTGACCCTTGTTAGCGCTCTTAATGCCTCTTTCACTCCTCTTCATCTCTTTTTTTCTTTCTTTTTCTCTTCCTCTGTCTCACTGGTTATTTCTTACTCTCTTCTTTGTTTTCTTTCACACACTTTTCTTTTTTCCTCTCTCTCTACCTTTGCATTTCTAATGTGTCTCTTTCTGTTTTTTCTTCTTTTTTAACATTCTCTATCTGTCCTTTTCCCTTTCTTTCTCTCTCTCTCTCACTCTCTCTGTCTCTCAGACCCGTACGTGAAGGCGTCCCTGGTGTGTGATGGACGCAGGTTGAAGAAGAGGAAGACATCCATTAAGAAGAACACGCTGAACCCCACCTACAACGAGGCTCTGGTGTTTGATATCCCTAACGAGAACATCGAGAGTGTCTCGCTCATCATCGCTGTCATGGACTATGACTGGTACGAGACAATCCTCATGCGGCGCGGGGCTTTGCATCGTTTACTTTTCCAACTATATTTTCTTGCTTGAATACATTACAACTGGAGCTTAGCGTCGTACCTCAAGGTGGAAAACTGACCTACAGTAGACAATTTAAAAAATATACTTATCAAACACTGCTTTTGGCCAAATCTATCCCTGCATAAAATGTTCTATAGGATTTCTATAGAATCTGTAGAATTCCATTAGTACTCTGTAGAATTTATGATGTAAGTTCTATAGAAGTTTTGCTCAGTTGAAAGAAAATCTATAGACCTGCAGTTGGCCTCTATAGAATTGTTGCATTATAGTGCATGTTCTATAGAATTTTACTAAGTTCTATTTAACTCTAGTTCTATATAACTTCATACAGTAGACCTCCAACTGGACTCTAAAACCTTTGCTTTTCATAGACATTTTAATGTTTTACAGAACTCTATAGGCCGCCAATAATGCTCTGTAGCTTAAAGAAGTTTTCTATGATTTCTAGAATTCCGTACTGAACTCTATAGATTGTTTGTTTGCTCTACAGAATGTTTACACAGTTATATAAAACTCTATAGACCTGCAATATGCCTCTGTAGAACTTTTGCTTCATGCTGGATGTTTTCTTGAATTTATAATTAGCACAAAAGATCTGTAATAGGACTCCATAGAACTGCAATTGCACCGAATTGTTGTGAAAAGTTTTATTTCAATGTATGTTTATAGAATTTTTACTCAGTTGTAAAGAACTTGTGAAGATCCACAATAGGACTTTGTAGGCCTTTTGTTTTAAGATTCATGTTCTATAGAAATTATTGTGAGTTTTATAAACTCCTGCAATGGGATCCTGTCAAACTGTTGCTTCAAGATGCATGTTCTATAGAAATTGATTCAGTTCTATAGAGCTCTATAGACCTGCAAAAGTACTCCACTTTTGCTTTGATGTGCATGTACTATAGAATTTTTTTAGTCGCTTTTTACTCACTTGCAGTTGGACTCTATAGAACATCTGGTATGATTATGATGTTTTACAGAATACTAATTTAGTTCTATGGAGCCCTAGAGATTTTCAGAAGATATGTATTCTATAGAATTCTTGCTTTGTCTATAGAATGGTTTTTGCTTTAAAAAAAAAAAAAAAGAAGAAGATCTCGTTTCTACACTCCACAAGTGACACAAGAGCTTGACTTGTCCTTGCTAATAATTAAGAAATTGTTACCCAGCCTTTGATGGATTATTAATTTTCTTTGATTCTCCATTCGCTGACTACTAAGAGCTGAAGATGAAAACATTTAGATGAATTAGTGGGAAGCCATTTCTTTGTTTTAAGTTAACTCTTTCACACCAGTCTTATTCCTTTCAAGCTGCTTTGTTAAATTTTTTGATTTTGGTCAGAAGACGTTCATCCTGAGTGAGTATTTTGAGGGAAACCTGGTGGAGATTGTGGCTACTATGCTGCTGTGGCCCAGGTTCAATTCCTGCTCAGGTTAACCAACCCCACCCACTGGGGATGCACAAGTAAATGGCACTGTTAGTTCTGGTGCCAATCCTGGATAAATGGGAAGTGGTGTTTCAGAAATGGCTTCCAGCATCCTAACCCTAACTCTAACCCTTCCACATCACCAAACAACCTTTCCTTCTTTCAAGAACTATAAATGTTTTTCCCTCTGTATAACTTGGGCTCTAATGGCGGAATTACTGCAAATTCTTGAAAACATATCTGATGTACGTTTGCCTAGTTACAACTGCTAAACAATCTTTAGTTGATTGTTGTTTAGGGGAAGGACATTAGCATCCGGTCACTTTGACCTGTTCCCTGTTCTAGCTGATTAATTACGGTCGCTGGTTTAGCATCCTGTACGTATTCTACACACATTAATCTCACTGACTAAAGTGTGAATAGTCTAGGCAGTGACAAATGTTAGCATTAGCTTTAGTTTAATCTAAAATATAACTGCAACCTGAGGGAAAGGTGCGCTGGACTAGTGACAAATAGTCATGACGTCTTGGTCATTAATAACAGAGAAACAATTGCATTTAACATTAATAATTTGTGGTTAATCATAAATAGCTAATATATACTGAAGGAATTTGTTCATTTATAATTCCAGAAGTGGTGGTGTTGAGCTTCTGCTTCTCACAGTGTTGGCTATTCAGAATTCCTTTGGCATCGGTGTGTTTGTAAGCACTGTGTTGAACACGTGACCCTGTGCTCCAGTGTGTCCCGTTCACCCTGCTGAACGTCTGCCCTGCTTTGCATAAAGCCACACACCTCATGAATAAACATAACTTATGCTAACACTAATGGCTGTAATGTCTGTGACACAGTGTAACCCAGCCAGTGGTTCCCAAAGTCCTCAGGGACTGCATTGTGTTTCTATGTGTGTCATTTGAATATTTTTCAGATGTCACTTTTTATTGTAAAGCGACCTTGAGTCTCTTGAAAGGCGCTATATAAAATAAACTTATTATTATTATTATTATTGGTGTTCCTGCCAAATTATTACACATAAATATGAACATTTCACTTGAGTTCTTTCAGTAATCTCGTTCCCTCCTCTGATACAGGTAGTCCCCGACTTACGAAACATTCGAGTTACGAAGTTCTGCAGATACAAATTGACTCCGGATATACGAACATTTCTACATGCCCAGAAATTGCGGAAGTAGCTCACGTTTATGGTACAAAAAATAGACACTGCAATGCACCAGATACCAATATTTACAATTACAATAATATTTTCAGTGTGTAAGTGAATGTGTAAAATGTCTAAAGTCCGTTATATTGTGTGTGTTAGCGGTATCCAAGAGAAATGAGTCAGTTTCAATAAATCAGTCCAGGAGCGTGATCACAGAAAAATGGTTGTCTTGTAAAGCTGTCCTTATGGGGAATAACCCTAATTTAAAACTAAACAGAGTTCATGTTTCAGTACAGCTCTTATACATAATGCTGTCCATTCAAGCGCACGGTAAACAACATGTAGCGTTGTTTTCCTGGGGCTGTCTTTAAACGACCCCACTGTTTCACCAGGATTTCTCTCGTGATTTTGAGGCGACGTCTCACGAGAGTATAATGCAGAATCCACAATGCTTTACATTGTATATTTGAGTCAACACCCCTATCTCACCTACGCGGTTTGACTCTCGGTGAGACACAGTGTTAGGAACCATGAGTGACCACCAAACATCCCGCAAGGTTCCACAGGGTCTACAAGGACCGGCAAAAAAATATAGATTGGAAATGTAATCACTTTGCCAAAACTGCAAAACTTGCTGTGACTCACGATAAACCATACTTATGGCCATTGCACGAAACCATGCTGATGCCACGTAGGTGAGATAGAGGTGTAAGACTCACTTTGTTGGACTTGTGCTCCCGGAACGAAACTTAAGTCGGGAATTTACTGTTTTGAGTTGCAGTTCTCAAAACATACAGTATCCGCAGTGATGTCTCTCCATTCCAGAATGCATCCTTGTGTCCTTGTTATCTCTACAAGTCTCTCTGATGAACAACTGTTAAGTGTAACTGTAGAATCTACTGAGATGCTCAGATACTGAACAGTGCACCTCCTGTGTTCAGCTTGCACCTGCTCGGATAAGACAAGAGAGACACATGAGTGTGGTAGGTCCAGTGTGGTGCAGATTTTTTATTCAAACTACGTAAGAGACACATCTGGTTCCGCTCGTTCAATCCATCCGTCTCGGTCTACAACGGATGATGATGAGTTGTATCAGGTGCTCCGACTCGTCGGGAATAAAAGCTTGCAGGCATGGCGGGCTGTTGTGGCAGAGCTTAGTGGTGGACGTATCTCTGTGATGTATGAAATCTGGTGGTCTGGAAACAAAGAAGGGTTCTCAAAAGAAGGAGGGAAAATTCCTTTTATTGGAAAGGATGTAGGATTAGCTTAAATTCCCTGCATGTTGTTTTATTTAAGTCGAGCAACAAAGCTAACACGAGGCTGAATCTCAAATCCCTCTTTAACCATTGATCAAGGGCACTACTTGAGTAGTGTGTGGACCAAGGGATTGTACGCCCTACATAGCGCTCTAGGGCTGATATTCTAAAGTGGAGTAAGTGGAAATATAAAGTAAATCTTGTAAGTTTCTCAGGACTGTCCACCTCCATGGTTTATTCTCCTCACCTTTTGGCTACATAATGCCGGTAAGAATTTAAAAATTACCTTCAACTCCTGTTATTTACACTAACTGTCACTCGCTAAATGTCGCTCACCAGCTGCGCCATTCGAGGGAGGATATGTGTGGGCGGAGCAAAACAACTGGTTAAATATAGAAACAAATCAGAATCTGTTGATAATACATGGTGTTTGTGGGACTGTTGTATAAAAGCAATATCAAGCAATATCAGTGTGAGATATAGCTTAATTATACTGGATGTAGAGTCATGTGTGAGAATGTGAAGTGCTGAAGCTTTGCTTCTGTGTTACTCTTAGATAACTGAATTCACCACAAGAACAAACAGCAGACACAAAGTCCTCATTTGCATTCTGCTTTGTACCTCCTTTACTTTTTCATGAAGTCTATTGTGTGTAAATCACAATGGTTTTCACGCACAGTTTATCCCTCTGAACATGCAAATTAGCATGCATTATTTGGCATCTTAATTAATTAGAGCCAGTGTTAATTGTCATCTTTTGGGAATGTATTCAGAGTCAGCAAATTAAGACTAAGTGTTAGGCTAGTATTCATTCAAGTAACACTCCTGGTATTAAGAGTCAGGCCAAAACCTACACTGCTGCATGACGCGTACGCTATAGTTAAATCAGTCTGTCAGGAGAATTGGCTTAATTTCAAGGTCAGAATCGTTAGTCACCAAGACACGCCTTTGTTTCAGGAAAACTCCACCCACATGCCCAAATTCTAAATAGTGAGCAGGTCTATAATTATGTCTTAGGTTTGAATAGATGTGCGCAGCTTCAGTGTTAACTCCTCACTTTGCGACCCTCAACCCGGAATTCAGCCCTACATGCCAAACACCTCAGTCAGCGTCCCTCCCTTCTCAGTCCTGCTGTGTTCAATGTTCACGTATATGTGTGAAAAATGATGGAATTCTTTGAAGCACTGCATGCCTATTTTTAGAAACAAGTAATCTAGTTATAACAGTAACAAATTTACAGCTTAGGGAAGCAACATTCTCTTTCCACACTCTTCACAAGAAAAAAAAAGGTACTGATCCGTGCCAGTGTTTGTCCCAGGGATCTGCCGTACCTTCAGTGTGCATGTATCACCTGAAATAGTAAGAACTGGGTCTATTAAAAGATTTTATCAGGTACGAGTTATCATAGATTTTGGGATCTAAAGATATACCTTAAAGAGGACTCTTTATGCAAAATGCATGTTACAGTCATGTTTAGACATTCAGTTTGGTCTCTATCCAACATGCAAAAACGTGAGTAAAAACATTCGCTGCAGTTAGTTACTTTTTAAAATTGGGCCGATACAACACCGATATATGTATATATATGCCGATATACGTGACCTCGTATATCAAGAAGTCCTGCCTAGGCTCAATGCTCAGTTCTGTCCAGGCTAATCCACTGATCTCTAGCTCTTAAAAATGCTAGGTTAGCTATTAACCATTAGCAACTAACTGCTTAAAGCTAATCTTTAGCTCTTTGCTTAAAGCTAAACCTTCTTTTGCTCTTAGTTGTGTTTTAACTTTTATATCACTAAATTGTCTCTTACATTTGTTTTGCCCTATTGTGTTCAAAAGTCTAAAGACATTTGGGATATGGTCTCAAACATGAACCTTTCCAATACCTGCGTTCTGATTGGATAGGAAAATGCACTTCCGCCACTGGTGTTTGAGTTCTCTTCATTTGAAATTACAGACATTGAGACAGTGTGTTTGGAAAAGAAGTCAAACAGAAAAAAATATCAAGCCAGAACGCATGATCTGAGCTGTATTTTAGCTGGATGATTGACTTTTATTAACTTGTTTAAAAAGGAGAATTATATGTGACCTTTAAATTCAAGGATGAAAGGTACAAAAAAAAGTCCAGCAATGGGAACAAATTAGAACATACATATTTTGGGGAAATCTTCATCTCTACCATTCACAACGCTAATGTGTTATATCCAAAGCTACCCTAACCATGCTAAAGCAATATAATCCTCATTTCCAATGGGAGTTTCATTTTCAGAAATATTTTTTTCACTAAAATGTAATTTAAAAAAATAAGCTAGTGACCATATGTCTATGATAATAAAGGACAAGTGGAAGGACAGAGTCTAGATGGAGGGATGTTTGTCCTCAAACAAATCATTTAGCTGATGGTCATCCATCTCTCTCTCTCTGTAATTAAGGGACTCTGTTAGTCCGCTCTGTCCTCTGCAAAGGATTTTCACGGTAATCATTTACCCAGAAGACAATGTTTGTTTGCCCTCTGTCGTTTCTTAACCTGTCTCTTTCCTCCTCGTAATCCTAGGAGCAATTGAGTAATTGCAATTTCTCCACCACTGTCTATGTTCTCTGTTCACCCTTTGCACTCTTTCTCATCTTGCTTTCTCGGTCTCTATCAGTATTGGCCATAATGAGGTGATTGGGATGTGTCGTGTGGGCAGTGATGCTGAAGGCCCCGGCAGAGAGCACTGGACGGCCATGTTGGCAAACCCCCGTAAGCCCATCGAGCACTGGCACCAGCTGGTGGAGGTATTACTGGTCCTCTGTACCTGCACAATAATGATTTCTTAAATTTGTACACCCATATTTCTGCATCTCTGCTGATGTTATTCTCAAAAGTATTGTGTTTTCCTTTGCGCAGGAAAAATCCATTAACACGTACGTGTCGAAGACTGCTACAGCCTCGCCAAAACCGCACATTGTGGTGGACAGCCCTCACTCCGACTAGACACATGGGTACAAATGCACGAACACTGACACTCACACATGGCACCTTTTCAAATATTAGCTCCTGTGTCATAGTTCCAGGAACATTTTAAGCCTCCAGCAGATAAGCATCCATTAGAGCTTCACAACCTAAATGTTGCTCACTGACCAAAACCAAGCTGCACAGGATGACAAAACTGGAGTGACATTTATGAAAACCTGGGACCTTCCTTTTTTATAAGTTAGTAACATTCCGCATTTATGTTTAGTCATTTGGAATAGTCCGCCATGGAAAGCCAGGATCTTGCTTTACATGCACAGAAAGGCGTGCAAGGCGCTCTGTTGTTGAAGACCTGTCTAGCTGAGCAGGAATGAGGTTCTGAAGATGAACAGTTTGGTGCAAAGCCCAAATCGATGACTGAACTGTGGGGAAATTTATACTTGAATCTTGCTGCAGAAGACAACTGTGGAGTTCCTGAGAAGAGGAATCATATTCTAGAACTTTTGGAGGTCATGAACCAGATTAGCAGCAACAGCAGCATCCTGAATGCTCTGTAGAGGAGATATGACAGATGAAATAAGGTGAAAACCTGCCTGCAAATAAATAGTGCAGTTGGAAAAATACAAGTCCACACCAAGCTTCTCAGATACTGTATATGACAGATGCTTGGTGATGGATTATTTGGTTTTGCCATTTTTTCTACATTTTAGTTCTTTTTAACCAACTATACAGTACAAACATGACTGAACAAATAATTTAAAAATAAATGTTGATTTTTGGTTGTTTCTATGACCAAAATAATAATAACATGCTGATTTTAAGAGTTCTACATTTTTGTGATGTCGTTCCCATATTCCAGTAGTGGTAAAATTTACACATTATAAAAGTAATGATAACTTTAGTTCTACCTGATATATCCAAAAACCTAAATACACAGTTTGATGTTCAAAGCCTCCCGGAAACACACACCAGCAAGGATTCCATATAAGCACATATATATTTCTTTCTTTGTCACTGACCTATGCCAGATCTGTGCCGCTTGGTTTTAAAGGGTGTTAAAGGTGGTCTGATATGTTGTAAGGACAAAAAGAATAAGAAGCAGAAGAAAGGACAGTGTAGCAATGATACAAACACTTACCAATCCTACCTTGAAGAATGGATATGTTCAGTTTGATCATCTGACTACAGGAGTTCCACAAGATTCAATTCTTCATCTGATCTTGTTTTTCTGGTTACACTAAAACCCCTGGGCTTGGCCATGATCTAATGATGACACTTCCTTTATTTTCGCGGCTGCTTCCTAAAATGAGTTCATGGGTCATACATTCTGTATCAAAATCTTTTTTTTTTTTTTTATTGAGATGTAAGCCTAGAACAAGAACTCATCCTAGATCAGGATTATTCCTCAAAAGGTTCTCAATGGAAATACATTTATCTTCAGGAAGTGTGCTGAAGAATGCATAATGATGTTTGTTTTAATAAGTAGAAACACTAACATCATGGATGATGAGGAGGAGAATTTTGGCATATGGTCCTTTATCTGAGGAGTCCCACATTCTCAAATGTTATGCCGAACTTTGGCAAATTTAAATTCTTGACAGTTCTTAATTGCGTGACTTTTAAAGTAACAAGTTTTACTTAATTGTGTGACTTTTAAAGTAACATGTTTGTAATCCCTTATGAATTGACCATGAATTACCTGTGAAATTTTAAGAAGTGCCTACAAATCACCGAGTTAAACTTACTAAGAACTCAGAACTGTATAATAACTGAATTGTCTAAGAACTGTCCAAGAACTGATCAACAATTGTCTAAGAACTAACTAAAAACCTGAACTCAACTCATCTTTATTTGTATAGCACTTTAACAGCAAGACTGCCCCAAAGTGCTTCACATAAATAAAAAAAATAATATAGTAATCTAATAAAATAATAATAAAAAAATTAATAATAATAATAATAATAATAATAATAATATTCAATTAAATTCAATTAAATTTTATTTATATAGCGCTTTTAACATGGTCATTGTCTCAAAGCAGCTTCACAAAAATGAAAGAAAATTTTTTAGAAAAGAAAATATTTGGAAGTGTGTATG
>JAQMYJ010000008.1:1368708-1380439 GCA_030014305.1 Clarias laeviceps
TCTGGGTCCATCTTTATCTATCTCCTTTGCTATCTATCTATCTATCTATCTATCTATCTATCTATCTATCTTCCATTTCATCCAGTTCTGTCTCTTTGTCTTTTTTCTTACTTGAAATCTCTCTCTCTCTCTTGTTTTGTCTATCTCTCATTTTATGTCTCTTTCTTTAATACAGTCACTCCCATTTTATTATTTCCTCTCATTCTCTCTTATTGTATATTTTGTCTCTTTATCTTTTTTCTCTATCTATCTATCTATCTATCTATCTATCTATCTATCTATCACTCTTAATATATTCTCTCACTCTATCTTTCTAAATGTCTTAATTATGGTCTTGCCCCATATTCTTGCATTCATTCTTTTGCTTATTGCTTTATCTCTCATCGTATCTTTACCTATTTCTTATTGTTCTCTCTCTCTCTCTCTCTCTCTCTCTGTGATGTATTGCAGTTATTAATCTTCTCTCCATCCTGACCTCACCTCACTCCCGAGCTGCGCACCATCCCTCGTCACTTCTTTGTCCCTGTCTCATCTCGTCTCTGTCTCGTCCCTCTGGGTGTCAGTGCCGTTCTGGGTGACCCTGGGAGGGGGGAGGGGTGAACAGTGTTGTTTGCATGCCTATATTAACATGGATGATGTCAAACTCGATGCAATGATAGATCACTGAGACTAAATGAATCAATTGATGCTGAAAAAGAATAAGAAAAAAAAAACCAGACAAAGCCGATAACGAACTCGGCACTAAGTGCTGCAGAGTAACGGTGTGTATACTCTATCTCTCTTTCCAGTCTCTCTTTCTGTTTGTCTATCTGTTTCCTTTGAGAAATGTTTTACTTTTTTATGAGTTTCAATAAAAAGATGAGATTTTAAGAAAATGCAACGATATCAGGGCAAAAAAAATAAATTATAACATGATGATGATGATGATGATGATGATGGTGATTTGGTTTGACCGTGGTCAAAATAAAAGATATGTACCAAAATGTGTGTGTGTGTGTGTGTGTGTGTGTGTGTCTGCTCATGCTAAAAAACAGCCAAAGGAGGAAATTATGCAGAAAGACTCAGAAATCAAATGCACTTCCTGTTTAGTTGACCTTTAACACTAAAAAATTAGCAAACCTTGGTAGTTAATAAAAATAAAATTGTGGGATGTGTGTGCACTTCTTGATGGAAACAAAAGCTCCTTTTTTTTTTTATTTTTAGAAAAACGTGTACTTATTAACTACATGTTTTTTGCTGGAAGTGGTTCTCCAAGTACAGCGGTACCTTGACATATGAATTTAATCCATTACGAAGATGTGTTTTTAAGGTGTAATTTCGTATTATGAAACGCATTGTCCCATAGGAAATAACGTAAATGCAGATAATCCGTTCCAGCCGCCCAAAAATATTACCAATATCACCAATTTCCAACACTATAATCATATTTTAAATAAATAGACATTAAACCTCACTTAACCTTAATTGATTCCTCTTGGCACCGACTGCTTTAAAAACCAAATTGAAAGCGGCTCCTTTTCTTCTTGCTACCGTCCTTGATGACCTTCTTGGGACCCATGGTGCTGTGTCTTCACTAAATATTACCAAAAAATGCAAGAAATCTCACAAAAAATACATAAACTTGCCTCGCTTGCCTTTCCACTGTCGCAAACATGCGTTCGGTTCGGCTCAGTTCAGTCGCTCATATGCTGAAAATGCTTCACATGCCGAGGTACCTCTGTATTGGCATGTGGGTGGAGCTAAAAAAAAGTGCTGATCACTGATTGGTTGACCGCAATGCTGAAAGAGTCAAATGGATTAATGGCCCTCGTTTCAATGGCTTTCTTTCTTTAAAAACTCTCTTGATTTCACTTTCAGCTCCAACTTCTTATTTTGCTTTAATTCCTTCTCCGTCATCGCGGTAAGACTCCACAAACACTCTTTAAATTAGGCCGCGTCCCGAACGGCTTCCTGTACACTCTCTTCATGCCCTACATAGGGTCTAACTTGATCCTGAAGAACACAATCTGGCATCGGTTTATAAAACTTGCTCTTAAATGCTTCTGTGAACAAAGTGCTTTACTTTCATTATAGCAGCTACTGTATAAACTCTTATAATAAGGGTAGACTGAGGAGGATAGAAAGAGGAGTGTCTACAAAGGGAAGAATAGATGACGGGTGGATGAAAAGGAGAAGATGAAACAGGAGAAGATGAAACAGGAGGAGGAGGAACAGGGACAAGGGGGAGAAGTACGAATGGAGGTGTGTGTGTGTGTGTGTAGCAGCTGCATTCCCACTGGCACACTGAGAGCACACACTGCACCAAGGTGATGACATGTCACTTATCACTACCTTACACACACACACACATACATACAAACATAAAAACACACACATACTACATATATACATACATTCTCTCCAAATACATACACACACTCACATACACACGAAAACACACAAACAAAGCCATACATATAGACACATACACACAAGGGGCTGGGCCTGCTACAGTCTCCATGGTAACATTCCCTGAGTGCAAAAAAATAAAATAATAATTTAGTCGGAAAGACACTACGCACCGGTTCAGTGAGCTGTGAGAGAGAGAGAGGGATGAAGGGAAATGGAAAAATAAAGATACAAAAATTAAGGAATTAATATAAATAAAAATGATAAATGAAGAAAAGCAAAGATAGTGATGAAAGAGAGAGAGAGAGAGAAAGAGAGAGAGACTTACAAAAGAAATAGATAGACACAAAAAGTGAAGTACATGGAGACATGGATGAGAGAGACGGACAGACAGAAAGAGAGACACATGGAGCGATACATAAAAGGAGACATGGATGAGAGAGAGCGATAGAGAGATGGAGAGAGACATACGAGGAGACAAAAGAAAGAAAGAAGAGTGACTTAGTGACCAACAGACAGAACGACACATGAAGTGAGAATACAGGACATAAAAGAGAGAGAGACATACAAGGAGATAAAAAAGAGAGAGATGGAAAAGAGAAATAGAGTTGAAAAAGATAAAAAGATAGGAAGATAGAAAACCAAACAGATAAACAGCAAAAAGAGAGAAGGAGGGATGATGAGTGCGAGATGAAACTTTAGCCGAGATCAGCGAGTGTGTAAACGGCTCCTCCTCCATGCTACGCATGCTAGCATGCTACCTTACACACACCTTCAGAAAAAAATTACCGTAAATAACTGAAAAGTGTAAAAACGAACATTTACGAACAGAAACGTAAACGGAAATGAAAAGAACCGGACAGTAACACAACCACAACCATAAGCCAGGAGAAACTGAACCCATTTTAAAAGTTACACGACTGTTAATTCATCTGTATGAATTATCAGATATTGATTTTACTGGTGGAAATACAAATGTATCAACATAGTGGAAGGAGAATTAGCTAAATCCAGCGACCGACCGAAAATGAAGGGTTTCACTTTCAGACGAATGATCAATTATCATTTAGAAATTATTTGTGGAGCTGTAGAATAAAACGATTAAAGGTTTTGTTCAGTCGTCATTCATTACCACGAGAACAGCCAGGGTTAAAAACTATAACACAGCCTGCCACTAGAGGACCTCAGAGACATTTGACTCTTAGTTAAGACATAAAGTGTGACATATTATTATTATTATTATTATTATTATTACAACAGTGTCTTTCATTAAAGAGCATATTCTCTGTTCAAATTACACAGATATAATGTTGAAAAGCTCTGGTCTCAATTAATTAAAAATAATAATAAGCAGGAAGTCCACATGTACAATTCTGCTTGAATGAGCTCATCAACACTGTGAGGCATCACGGCAAGAAAAAAACACTGTACTGTACTGCGATTCCCTCAACAGTTGCTGATTGTCTGGGGGGTGTCATTAATTTAGAAGTCTTAATGAAAGGTGAGTAATAAATTAAGACAAATTTAAGCTTAAAATTTTACTCCTTACATACAAAAGGTTTGTTCATTGGACAGTTCCATGAAGAGTGGCAATATATTATGGAGATGATGCAAAAATATATAGAGATTTAAAAATAATTAATATACAGTACATTAATATCAAATAATTGAGATATATTTTCCTACATATTCTTAGACTTAAACTTTTTATCGTCATTGTACAGTTGCCTGAACAACGAAATTAGCCAGCAAGGCCACAATGGTGCAAGAGAAAGTGACAAGTGTCAGTACAAGAAATAGAAACAATATTAAAAACATTATATGCATGTGTGGGGGGGGATGTATACAAGGGCATCATAAATACAGTATAATAAACAGTCGATTTAGAATAATTACAACTATTGGGTAGAATGGTAATTGCACATCTGCCAACATATTGCAGATAGATAGTAGCAGCAATGGAATAACGGCATGGGAGAAGTCTGCTTACACGCACACTCACACCCACACACACGCACGCATGCATACACTCAAGGTCATGGGGGAGGATTGAAGGAGTGGTGTCAGTGTTCTGGTGCATTAAGGGTTCTGACAGCCCATGGGTAGAAACTATTTTTTAGTCTGTTGGTTTTGCACCTGATGGATCTGAACCTTTTTTCAGAGGGCAGGATGTTAAATTGGTGGTGGTTAGGATGGAGGTGGTCACCCTGGCTCTGGAAAGACATCTAGAGCTGGCAGTGGAGTCCAGGGAAGGGAGAGGACAGCCAATCACCTTCTCTGCTGTTCTGGTGACCCTCTGGAGTCTCTTCTTGTTGGCTGCCGTACACCCAGCGTACCACACGGGGATGGCGTGTACCAGCACACTCGCAATTGTGGCTCGATAGATGGACACCAGCAGGTCAGTCTACAGCCTGTTCCATCTCCGGACCCTCAGGAAATGGAGACGCTGTTGGGCTTTCTTCACTAGGGCGGTTGTGTTTGTGGTCTAAGACAGGTCCTCGGATATGTGGAATTTAAAGGAGGACACCCTCTCCACATATTCACCGTTTATGGAGAGTGGAGGGGAGGGGGGGTTGGGTCAGCTTTTGTCTTTCGGAAGTCCATGATCACTTCCTTGGTTTTCCTGATGTTGAGGGTTAGATTGTTGTAATCACACCATTTTATCAGACGCTGGACCTCATCTTTGTAGGCGGTGTCATCATCGTTAGTGATGAGCCCCACCAGAGTGGTGTTGTCTGCAAATTTGATAATGGTGTTACAGGGATGCATGGTAGTGCAGTCACTAGTGTAGATGGTGTATAAGAGAGGGCTCAGCACACATCCCTGTGGTGAGCCAGTGCTGAGTGAAAGGGAGGATGATCTCCGGTTGCCAACCTTAACAAATTGTGGTCGGTCAGCGAGAAAGTTTCTGATCCATGCACATGTAGCGGGAGGGAAGTCCAGGTTTACCAGCTTGGCTATAAGGGTGTCTGGAATGAAGGTATTAAAAGCCGAGCTGAAGTCTATGAAGAGCATCCTTACTGAAGTCCCAGGGTCCTCCAGGTGATGCAGAGCAGAGTGGAGCACAGTTCTAGAGGAAGTTCACAGTTCACAGTTCAGAGAAAATTGCATCCTCTGTGGACCTGTTTGTCTTATAGGCAAACTGGTGGGGGTCAAAGCTGGGTGGGAGGCAGTCCTTTATGTGCTTTAAGACCAGCTTCTCAAAGCACTTTGTGACCACGGGTGTCAGTGCAATGGGTCTATAGTCATTAAGGCCACTGATGGTGTTATACCTGGGACTATTATTGCAGATTTCAGGCAGTGAGGGACAGTGGCGTGTAACAGGGAGAGGTTGAAAAGTCTGGTAACACAGAAGACAGCTGGTCAGCACAGACTTTGAGCACTTTGATTCCAGGTAATAACCACTCTTGGAGGGTTAATGTGTAAGGCCTGAGCTCAGAGGAGGCTATGGGCAAGGCGGTGGGCATGGTAGGGGTATCTACCGTTCTCTCAAAGCGGGCAAAGAAGTGGTTTAATTCGTCTGCTAATAAGATGTCCATGTTATCTGTATTTGTCCTGCTGCCTTTGTAATTGGTAATATGTTTTAGGCCTTCCCATACCTTTCTGGGGTTGTTGTCTGAGACATGATCAGATCGCTTATTTGAATAGTCCAGTTTTGCTTCTCTGATGCCTTTTTTGAGGTCTGCTCTTGCTCTGCTGTACATATCCTGGTCCCCAGATTTATATGCAGAGTAACGTGCCTTTAACAGTGCCTGAACCTTACTCGTCATCCAGGGTTTGCGGTTTGGGTGGACCCGAACCCGCTTTTTCGTGGTGACGGTGTCCATGCAATGTGTGATGTAACCCAATACTGCAGCTCTAGGTCTCTCTAGGTCATCATGTTCGAAGACACACCACTATGTGAGGGCAAAACAGTCCTCATAAAAAAACATATTAATTGAAGTCACTCATTTAATTTAGTATATATTTGTGTCATTCCCATAAATATTGGCATACATAAGAATGATGAAGCATAAATAATGTTTTCTAGGCCATTGAGCATGAGGAACAGTTTTATTGTTATCTTCAGTCCCACTGACCCAGTTACTGGTGTGTGTGTGTGTGTGTGTGTGTGTGTGTGTGTGTGTGTGTGTGTGTGTGTGTGTGTGTGTGTGTGTGTGTGTGCGTGTGCGCGTGTGTGTGCGCATGTTTATGGCCGGATAGCCTGTTGTGACCGAGCTCCAGATGGTTCCTGTCTTACGGCAGAGTAGTGGGCCATGAATTTGTGTTTTAGGAAATAATACTTGAACAAAAAAATGCAGATATGCACAAATAAACAAACAATAATCCATATACAACACACTTCATTAAGCATATGATAGGCTACATATATTCTACATACAGAAAAGTGTCTTGCATACAGATTGTCCCTCTAAAGAAAAAAGAAATATGAATATAATTTACAAACCGAATTAAAGACATAGTTGATCTATGTGCCATGAACTAATCCTGTTCCTGGAACAACTCATAGTTTGGTAGAGAACCTATGATGGGTAAAATGAAGACTAATTAGAAGAGCAACAAAGAGGTCAAGAGTAGCAATACGGTTAAACATGATGCTTGACCACCATGACCACCACCATGCTTCACAGTGGGCATGTTGTCCTCTGCTTGACTCCATTCACCAAATTATCCATCTATCCATTATCTATACCAATTTCATCCTGTATAGTGGAGATAAAAATGGAGAGAACATGCTAATTCCACACACAGACTATGAGAGACCATGTGAGATTCAATCCCCCAACCCTGGAGATGTGAGGCGACACTGCTAACCATTGAACCACCATGCTGTCCACTGAATTCTGTGAATTCTAGATAAATTGGGGAGATTATTTGTGCAACTGTTTCATTTGCAAATACTTTTGCAAAAAATATACATTTTCCTATCGACTTCAGTACTAGTGTAGTCAGGCTTTCTGGAGGGGGAACTCCAGGGAGGCAGCAGGACCGGACTGCATTTTAGATTAGGTTTACAGATGCTCCCCTAGCTATCCTGAGCTAGCACCAGATTTATGGACACCTTCAACCTGTCTCTGGAGCTATCAATAATCTTTGCTTGCTTCAAATAGTGCATCATCATTCCTATCCTGAAGGAACCTCACCTGCCCCAATGAGTATTGCCCTGTAGACCTGACCTCAGATGTGATGAAGTGCTTTGAACAGCTGGTAGGACTTCATTACCTCTTCATTACCTGACATCTTGGAGCCAGGAGATTAAATGCCTGGAGATAATGGTGAACATCAGCACAAAGAAGTAGAGGAGCTTCCAGCCCCTCATCAACAACTGGACTAGTCTGGAGATTGTGGAGTGCTTTCAGTACATCAGTAGCCACATCATGCAAGATCTGATATGTAGTAGGAGTTAAGGGAATGGCCCTCTCGTGACCCAGGTCCTATTAAACTAATCGCTATCAGGTTGAAGATGTTAATGGTAACTACCCATGCTAAAGTTTGGTGTTCCACATGGTTCTGTTAATTTTCTCTCTATATGCTTTGCCTGGGTAACAGTGGACACATCTGTTGTCGATGTGGATGAGGCCACCTGGATATTGCACTCTTCCTCACCTTATCGTAGGCAAGGCAGAGTGAATCTCCGCAACCTTTGGCCTCTGGGTCAAACATCCCATGGACCTGGCCAAAATTGCCCTGGTAAACGCCAGGTGATTAAGACTTTCCTACTGAATGATTCCTTCACGTCTCACGAATTTAACTTTTAATGTATAACGACTTGGATGAGAGTTGGTGAGTGTAGCGCATTTACTGAACTGAACTGACTTTTTAGACAATTTGGCAGGAATTATACCTAAATAGCATAAGGTACTCATTGTTGGTGATTTTAATATTTTAATAAAGCTTTTTAAATCTTATTGATTCTTTTAACCTTGTACAGTTTGTGTCAGGTCCTACACAAGAGCAGGGACACACATTAGATCTTGTTTTATCCTGTGGGCATTCAGTCATTAATATGGAGATATGTGATGCACTGTTTTATGATCACACACCTGTTGTGTTTGAGCTCCCTGTCAAATCGCTAAACAGTATGTATCTGCACTGTGCTGTTGTTCTTTTAATTCTTCTAATGGTCTACAATTCTATGCTGCTTTTAGTAATACTCCTTTTTTTAGAGGCTTCTAATTGTTTTAATGTTGATGGGTTAATACCGTTATTTAATGTAACCTGCCATAATATTGCGGATAGTGTAGCACCTTTCAGAACCTTGTGCTCTAAACCTGAACCTGCATCCTGGATAAATGACACCACTTGTGCTGCCAGGTGTGGGTGTAGGAGAGCTGAGCGAATGTGGAAGAAAGACAAGTTACATGTGTCCTTTGAAATTGTGAAGAACAGCCTAGATGTCTATCAGAGAACTGTTAAAGTTTTTTTTTGTCACATACACAGTCTGATATGAAGTGAAATGACCATTACAGGTCCTGCGTGATGTGAAAACAGAGGTATCAGAAGCTGTCCACTCTCTCGTTGATGACTGGGGTCTGGTAGTTCCTCTCCTGCTTTGTACTAAAGTCCACTATCATCTCCTTTGTCTTGAGTTTGTTCCTCTGGCACCAGTTCTCCAGATTCCTAATCTCCTCCAGGTCTCATCATTGTCAGAGATCAGGCCCACCACAATGGTGTGGTCAGCAAACTTGATGATGGTGATGGAGTTGGTAGTAGCTACACAGTCATACATGTACAGCAGGGGGCTCATAACACAACCTTGGGGGGGGGGGGGGCTCCAGAAGATTACTGGCCATATGGTATGTTCATCCTGTCCTACCGATGTTATCCCTCCTCAGCAGTTGGTCTTGGTTACTTTGTATCCTCCTCAGCAGTTAGGGGCCCACAAGGGTCTATTCTTTGGCTTCATTATTAAAAATGATGTCCCCGCCCCTGTCCCCGCCCCCGATAACCTGCCCCGCCTCTGTTATTCCTGCTGTTAGGTGTTAACAGGTTATTGGCCAAACTGATGGTAGAATAATTATAAAGGTCTTGACTAAAACAACATGCATGAGGAATCACAAAGGAGTTTTAATTTTCTGCAATGGAAAAGTACTCAAACTAGTTACTTTTATCAGAAGGTAATGCTGTAATGTAACTGATTACATTTTAATGACAGTAATTTGTAATGTAATTAGTTACTTTAAAAAGTAATGTCCCCCAACACAGGTGTTGGCCACGCCTCGCATGGTTGCAATTTGGCTAGGTGTGCAGTTCAGGGTCAAGTTTAAGGTATTGTTATATCAATAGCCTACAAAGCCCTGAATAATCTAGCACCAACATATATTTATGACCTTTTAAAGCTATACAGCCAGCACAGTCTGTCAGATCTAGTGATCAGCTTTTACTTATAGTTCCTAAATCTAGGTTGAAGAGTCGAAGCGATCGTGCCTTTTCAGTAGCAGCCCCTAAACTTCGGAATGAGCTGCCTCGGTACATAAACTCAGGCAGGCCCTTACTCTCACTTTTAGACCTTTTTATACTCTTTGGCATTTAATACAGAGTGATGAGGCCTTCCTCTCATTTTTATGAATTTTTTATTTATTTTTATTTATTATTTATTCATGGTTTTACTGTTTTATTTGCTTATTTTATACAATAAGGCTAAACTTTTTATTGTTGTCTATCATTTTTTTCATGACTTGTACTATATTCTACAGCACTTGTAGTACAGTACAGTAAACTATGTTGTGTTAAATGTGCTATAAAAATAAATTTGATTTTGACTAACATAATTTGTAAGCATGGTATTAGTTTCCATTGTTATGCTGATGACACATACTGTAGTTATATGTCTCAGCAAAGTGAGAGGAGAAAAGCCAGCTAACACTGGATGGCCTTCCTGTTTCATCATTCATGCAGGCGTAAAAGATCTTGACCTGATTATTGATTCCAGTCTTTCATTTGAAGCTCATGTAGATAATATTAATAGTATATCATTCTTTCATGTCAAAAATATTGATACGATAAAATACTGTTGACATATAAAGCACTGAATGGTCTTGGCCAGAGTACCTGCGTGAACCACTGGTATTTTATGGCCTTTTATCAAAAGGTGCAGGCTATTTTTTGATGCCTCATATAATGAAATATACAGTACAACAGGGATTTCTCTTACAAATAGAACACACACCTATAGGAGGGATTGATTTATGGACACATTATCTGGTATCACCCAAATGAGTAAATGTTCCCTTTGAGTCTGGGTTCTCTCAGAGGTTCTTCCTCATATCTTAGGGAGTTTTCCCCAGCTGCTCATTACTTGCTAATTCACCCACTCATTCTCTAAAGCAATTTGTCTGTTGGGGGTTGTGGGAATCACAGGGGACTCTGTGCACTAGACAGGGTACAACCTGGACAGCACAAGCACACACTCCTGCACTACAGGCAATTTAAGAAGACCTACAGTATTACCCTAATCTGAATGTCTTTGGACTGTGGGAGAAACCCAGAGTGCCTTGACCCGGTGTTGTGAGGTCAAAGGGCTAATGGGTCCTGTCATGTTAATATGGTGGTAAGGAAGGCCCATTTACCTCTTTTTCACCTCAGATGTTTGAACCACTTTAAACTGCCTTCTCTGATGTTAAGGATCTTTTACACCTGCTCCATCGAGAGCATCTTCATCACAACTTGGTCTGGGAACAACATCAAACTGCATAAACGTGGTCTCCAGAGATTTGTGAGACCAGCTGAACACACCATCAACTGAGCACACTGAGCTCCCTTACCTGAACATTATCTACAGCAAGCAATGCTGGACAATGAACAGGACGATATTTCAATTCAATTCAATTTTATTTATATAGCATTTTAACAATGGGCATTGTCTCAAAGCAGCTTCACAAAATTAATTAATTAATTTTATGCTGACAAACTGTGCTAGGCAGCTGGAAGTTCAATATAACAGAAGATGTCTAAGTTACCAGTTTGGCACCAGGATGAGTCAGATAGGTGCAGAGGGGGTCTGGAAACCGTCATGAAGCAGAATCCAGCTGGAGGTGGTCCTTCGCTGGATGCATCAGGATTCTCGCAGGGTTGGCCTCTGCCTACTGGAGCTGCCACAATCTCCAGACACCACGGGATGGGTGGAAAACAGAAGAACAGGTCGAGAAGAGTTAGCGTAGCTGCCGTTCATTATATTAGCGCACTAGATGAGAGTGTGCATTTAAATGTACTGGAGTACGAGGTTATGGGATGAGTTACGTGTTCGCCAGATTAAAGAGATGTGCCTTGAGTCTACTTTTAAACTGGGAAACTGTGTCTGAGCCCCGAACACTGTCTGGAAGGCTGTTCCAAAGCTTTGGAG
>JAQMYJ010000008.1:1404645-1417911 GCA_030014305.1 Clarias laeviceps
TGAATTAGACGGTGTAAAACGAGACTGTGTAAACGAGACACTGTAAAACGAGATGTAATGAATTAGACGGTGTAAAACCAGACTGTGTAAACGAGACACTGTAAAACGAGATGTAATGAATTAGACGGTGTAAAACGAGACTGTGTAAACGAGACACTGTAAAACGAGATGTAATGAATTAGACGGTGTAAAACGAGGTTGTGTAAATTACACAGACACTGTAAAATGGGACGCTGTTAATTAGACAGTGTAAAAGAGAAACTGTAAAATGAGAATATGAATTAGACAGTATAAAAGAAACACTGTAAAATGAGACACTGTAAAACGAGACGCAGTGAAATAGACAGTGTAAAACGAGAATGTAAAATGAGACGCAGTGAATTAGACGGTGTAAAACGAGACTGTAAACGAGACACTGTAAAACGAGATGCAATGAATTAGACGGTGTAAAACGAGACTGTAAAACGAGATGCAGTGAATTAGATGGCGTAAAACTAGACGGTGTAAAATGACTGTGTAAACAAGACACTGTATAACGAGACGCAGTGAATTAGACAGTATAAAACGAGAGGCAGTGAATTAGATGTGAAAGCGAGACTGTAAAAGGAGACTGTAAATCGAGACTGTAAAACAAGAGTGTGTAAGACAAGTAAGTGTAAAATGTGATTCTGTGAATTAGACAGTATGAAACGAGACTGTGTGAATGAGACACTAAAACGAGACGGAGTGAATTAGATGTGAAAACAAGACTGTGTAAACGGAGACTGTGTAAACAAGACACTGTGGATTAGACAGTGTAAAACGAGACACTGTGAAGTTGACAGTGTAAACCGAGACTGTGTAAACGAGACACTGTAAAACGAGATACTGTGAAGTTGACAGTGTAAAACGAGACTGTGTAAACGAGACAGTGTAAAACGAGACACTGTGAAGTGAGCAGTGTAAAACGAGACTGTGTAAACGAGACAGTGTAAACGAGACAGTGTAAAACGAGACAGTGTAAAACGAGACACTGTGAAGTGAGCAGTGTAAAACGAGACTGTGTAAACGAGACAGTGTAAAACGAGATACTGTGACGTGAACAGTGTAAAACGAGACTGTGTAAACGAGACACTGTAAAACGAGACACTGTGAAGTTGACAGTGTAAACTGAGACTGTGTAAACGAGACACTGTAAAACGAGATACTGTGAAGTTGACAATGTAAGCGAGATGCTGTGAATTATACAGTGTAAATGAGACGATATCAAGATGCTGTAAAACGAGATTGTATAATGAGACTGTGTGTTAAATAAATCAGTGTAAATGAGATGATGTGAAACAGATGCTGTAAAAGGGAACGGTGGAAAATGTGAGGGTGTAAAACAAAATACTGTAAAACGTGACAGTGTAAAACATGACTGTAAACCAGATTATATCAAACGCGGTGGTGTAAATCCAGACGGTGACAGTGAGGCAGTGCATCATGTTTTAATCACAATTTCTGTATCTTTAGTGTTTTCTGATGGCTCGCTTCAGTCTATTACACCCTGACGCTGCTTTCTAGAAAAAGCCTCAGAAATGACGCCTGACCTCGACACTAATTCAGCAGCATTAACCACAGCGCTGTTTAATATTTACCGACTGCAGCATTTGATTTGCTGCGTGTAAATCAGATCAGGTGTTGTGCAGCCGAGTCCCGCGTCTACATGCGACAGCTGATGGAAATTAATGACTTTATTCCCGCTAGCTTGTTAGCGAGACGATACCTACAGGTTCTGTGGAGACTGTTTGTTTATGGACTACAGGAAATACAGTTTACATGGGATGCCAATATTTTCTCTTTGGCAACAGTTAGGAATCCTTTAAGTGCTGAAATGTGATCACTTGGTGTTTACTCGCTGTAATTATTGCTTTAATTATAATTTTTTTTTGCATGATTTTTGCATGATTAAAGATTTTTTGATACTTTTATTACGTTACATAAACATATTTTCAACTTCCGTTTTCTCAGCTAACGATGAGAGGAGCAGTGACGTCCAATCAGCAGCCTCCTGTTCCCGGTGCTTCACCCAATCAGGTGGCTCAAGGTCAAGCCCAACCCCCTGGTGCCATGCTCCGCCTCCCCAACCCAGGAGCCAATCCACAGCTCCGTAGCCTTCTCCTGAGCCAGCAGCAGCCAGTAAGTGTGTGTGAGTGTGTGTGTGTGTGTGTGTGTGTGTGTGTGTGTGTGTGTGTTAGAGAGAGAGCAGCTCTTCAGGGTTACATAATGAGTGTAATCACACAGTGTTCTGTGTGTGTGTGTGTGTGTGTGTGTGTGTGTGTGTGTGTGTGTGTGTGTGCACGCTTAAATAGTCAGCGGCTGCTTTATAGTTGGAAATGTTCCTGTGAAATCACAGTTTCTCTTTTTTCTTCACAGCGCTGCAAAGGTTTATATACAGCTACAGATCAAAATCTCAATTTTTTAAATAACTTTTCCAGTTAAAAGTGAATAATGAGAGGATAAAAATACTCTAACAAAACGGTACACAATATTCCTTCAGCCGTAACGTTAAATCTCTGAAGCTGAATCTCTGGTGTGGCCCGCGGCGGTCAGGACCTACCAAAAGTGCTCCAAGGAAGGAGAACCGGTGACCCGGCGACAGGGTCATGAGCGGCCAGGGGTCAGTGATGCACGTGTAGGGAGTGAAGGCTACTCGTCTGGTCCGATCCAATAGAAAGGTTACTGTAGCTCAAACTGCTCAGAAAGTGAACGCTGATTGTGATAGAAAGGTGTCAGAACACACATTTGTTGTGTATGGAGCTGCAGCACGGTCAGGGTGCCCATGCTGACCGTGTCCTCCACCAAAAGAACCTACAGTGGGCATCAGACCTGAACCACAGGGCAGTGGAAGAAGACAGCCTGGTCTGACGGGTTAGAGATGGCATCAGGGTGCACTATGTGAAGACCGATGCAGGCAGTGAGACGCTCTGGGTGATGTTCCGCTGGGAAACCTCGGATCCTGCAGTTCATTCATGTGGATGTCACTCTGACACGTACGACCTACCTAAACATTGTTACACCTCTTCATAGACACGGTGTTCCCTGATGGCAGTGGTGTCTTTCAGCAGGACGCACGGTTCAGGAAGATGAGGTGTTGACTCCGCCTCCAAATTCCCAAAACTTTGGACACAGCAACACAAACCACGTCACTACAAATTCACGAGCCTACAAACTTTTTACAAAAGTTCAGTTAGAAATATATATGCAGCAGTACCTCAGCATATGAACAAGAATTTTTGCCTTATGAACTGAGATTTTGGAAGAAATTCGCCTCGTCATATGAAGGATTTTCGACATACGTGCGCCCGAACCAAATGGCGGCTAAGTCGCGCCTACGTCCGGGAGCCGTTCGAAACTTGTTTGCGTCAATGGAAAGCCAAGGCAAGCAAGCTTCCTTTTTTTTTTTTTTTTCCGCATTTTGCATTTTGTGTAAGATTTAGTGAAGACGCAGCACCGCGAGTCCCAAGAATGTTATCGAGGGCAATTTTTAAAGCAGCTGTTGCCGAGAGGAATCATAAATTAAGGTTAATTAAGGTTTAATGTCTATTTCATGTTTGACTTCATTTATATGTTTTTTTTTCTCTCAATGTTTTGATTGTTTTTCCATGCAAAAATACGATAATAGTATTGGAAGGTGATAATATTGGTAATATTTTTGGGTGGCTGGAACGGATTTTCTGCATTTACATTATTTCCTATGAGACAACGAGTTTCGCGATACGAAATTTCACCTTAAGAACTCGCCTCCGGAACGAATTAAACTCGTACGCAGAGGTACCGCTCTATGTACTGTATATTAGACTGATAAGAATATAAATGTAAAGCTTTTTTATAATGAAAATGAACTTGTCTTTCCTACGTCGCTGGTGACGTTTCCACTTCCTGTTTTCTCTCTCCCTCAGCAAAGCGGCGTGTCTCACATGCAGGGCATGCTCCCTCTGCAGGGTCTCAACCAGCCGATGGTGCACCCCACAGGAGCCGGCCCTCAGATCCAGTCGCAGTGGAGACAGCCCATTTCGAGTATGGCCACGTCCTTACCCACGATGCACTGCGGTTTCCTTTTTATCAACTGCGTCAAAACTCATACCTTTTGTTTATTAAAGATCACACATTAGTCGTTCAATCTGGGTTTTATTATTCCAACTCCACCATCTGTGCCTGGCATCTGGTGCCACCTTATTTTACTCCGAGCAACAAACGGTTAGCATGCTAACACCAGAGTACAACATGTTTAAAAGAAGTTAAGGGGGATTCCATGCACCTTGTTTTGTTCTGTTACTATCAGTGCTCATACTGACGAGCATTAAAGCTGAGATACAATTGTCCTAATCGTTAACTAAAAAGATTCCTCTTGTCGAATTACGAATACCAGAAACGTCTCTACATGCTGGTTTTCCAACATCGAAATACTTTATTCAATCCATCTGTTAGCACTGGCCCCCTAGTGGTCTGGATTGAAATCGGTGGATGTAAGTGGTCGAATACGCTTAATAATTATAAATGCTATTAGCTAGCATAACTATAGCTAGGTAGCTAAATAGAATGCTAATCTTCACCCCAAATAAATAAATAAATGTGGTTGCGATTTTTTTTATTATTATTATTTTTTTTTTTGTAGCAATGAATTAACATTAAAGCGTTGGCTTTAAAGTGGGCAAACAAGTTTTAGGGATGTTTAGGGATGAACAAAATCATGGTTGATCTGGTAACGCTGGCATATTGATGTTTGGCTGTTGTTAAAGCTGCGATGAATTCGAGCCTAGCTGTGTAAGAGATACTAGACTTGTGGTTCAACTTTTTATCCATGGTAATTTTTATGAGTTATTTATTTTTAAAACATTGTTTAATTCTCTCCCTCCGTGCAGGTCAGATGATGATGAGCGCGGGTCCGAGGGGCGCCGTGGCGCAGAACCCGGGGATGCCCCAGGTGTCGAGCGTGATGGAGGACGAGATTCTTATGGACCTGATATGAGGATTTCCTTTTGCTTTGAAATGCCACAAAGAAGTGCAGGAGGTTCGGTATTAGGTTGCGCGTGCGTACGTGTGTGTATACTGATATTAATATTACTAATGCAAAATGTTACACACATGCTCTGTTTACTGGATTGCATCCGGGAGATGTAACGCTCCTTTGATTTGAATTGATTCATCTTGTATTTTTTATGCTTTTACTTTTGCATAGGTTTTACTTTTCTCTTAAGTTCGCCTGCGTTGTTTTAGGGGGAAAAAAATGAAATAAAGCTGATTTGTTTTGTTCAGCAATGTTGTAATTTTTTCCTTTTTCAAGGTTGGGGGGGGGGGGCCTTGGTGAGGGGGGTAGAAAAGTACTGCACTGATGTGTGTGTGTGTGTTTGAAAGAGAGAGACTGAAATAGAGCGAGCAGTAGATTTGTTTAATGGCTGTTTCTGCCAAACCGTGTCAGAGTGTTAATTTTAACTACTCCAATATGTCATGGAGCCATACAGCGTCCCCTCGGTGCCAGCTTCAGCTACCAGATGGCATGGTTTGGCTGTTTTTCCTGGCGGAAAACACCATCAGGCTGACCGCATGCGCACAACCGTTTTGCACGAGTGCTTCTCAGATAACACACACACACACAGTCATGTATATACACTACATACAAACCGTATTACCTGGACTGTGACGTCATTTAATTTACACACCGACCAGACATTGAGACTTGTATATGCACGTTATAATGTTTTTGAATTCTAGTCTCCTGCTCGTTTTAACAGTATAGCCATGTATCAGTAGTTCACGCCATTGAGCAACAAAGTCATTAATTTGCCATTAAGTTGATCATTAATTCTCTGTGCACCGCACACATGCACAACGCCGAGCTGCGAGTCGATCTGTGCAGGCGATTAGCTCTAGTAAGAACAATCCTGCGGCGCACGCTAACGAGCAATGTAGAAAAACATGTATCGTGTTGGGTTTAACTACAATAGACCTGGCAATCCCCCAATGCCGTACGTAGGTATGGCGTCTTAAATCCTCCTTAATAAAAACAAAACGGTCTGATGAGCTGATCTGTATCCACCCCTTTCCTGTGCATCTTACACTGGGAATGTTTCTGCACATAGTCATGTGTTTTTATAGCAAATTTTTAAAAGATATAGGAATAATTTTAAATGTCATGATATTTAAAAAGTGGTAAATATCATTGTTTTCACTCCATACCACTAGAGGGCTGCAGGTTTTTTTTTAGTTGTTAACACGTTAGCAATCAGTAATCGATTAATAATTAATGCTAAGACTTTTTCCTGTTTGTAACTTTTATTCAAACAGATCTAGTTGCACAGTCTCGTCAAAATTTGTTACGTACAACAAATTGGCGAAGCAGAAATCATTTAAACAAACTGAATAAAACTAGAAAAATGTAAGGTTCTTATTAAAAAAACAAACCCACAAAAAATACAACGAACTGTACATGCGCCCTCTTGTGGTACAAAAATTATGGGAATCGAGAATATGCGAGCTACGAAATGTTATGCAATACAAACAGTCTAAGGTTAACACATTTTTAATTGTTTAATTAATAGATTAATGATTGCTCATTAACCTAGCAAATATGCAACAAAACGATCTAATACTTTACAGCTATTAACATTTCATACTAAAGGATTCAAATGTCGAAGCCGAGCCACGCCCACAAGAGCCAAACTATAAGTGACGTCGACGAAGGAATCGACTCACTGGTGAGGTTGCTCAAATGAAAAAGTGTCACAGGATGGACCTCTGAAATAGGAGGAGTCTTGGGTGCATGCTGATGACATCATATGTAAAAAAATAAATAATAAAAAATAAAAAAAAACGGCTCACCACCAGGAGTGCGAGAACTCGAGGGCAGGGCGGAGAGGCGACATGTACACTATGCTTGTTAGCAGTATTGTGTTCTTCACAGTTTCTGAGATCTGTGTAATGTGCACTCGGAGAACAAGGCGCCGTGATGATGATGATGGAGCAGTCAGGTGATCTGAGTGGCCATGAGATGAGGAGTGTGATGCGTGGATGTTTTACATCATCATGCTGTTGAACCATCAACACATCACTGATATTTTTAGTAACATGCTATTGAAATATGAAGTATGTGCCCCCCCCAACAACCATACTCGTATATTGTTCTTTCTCTATGGAATGTCTCCACATCCTGTTGAATTAAACGTACTGGCCCGACCCTGTTCCGGCATGACAATGCCCCTGTCCATAACGAGCTCCATGCTGTGATGAGTGTGTTGGAGTGAAAGAACTCAAGTGTCCTGCACAGAACCCTGATTGAACTCAACCCCACTGAACACATCAGCTTTGGGGTGAACTGCAGCCTCCGCAGCATCAGCGCCTGAGCCCCCCATAGAGTGTGTGATTGAACATAAATCCACACACATACATGTTCCAACATCCAGTGTACCTTTGGAGAACAGAAGATAAGAGCGAAGTGTAGCCCATGCTAGTTAGACTATTGAGACTGTAGAATCTTCGGACGAGGAACTCGGTCCCATACAGAAAGTAACAGCTGATTACCCCCCCGCTGCTCTACGGCTCTAAGATGCTACAGTCCTGTTCACCGCCAGAACCTCTCCAGACAAAAAGTGACCTAGGTGCCACTTCCCCAGATACACTTTCTAACATAAAGAAATCTGTCTATTTCAGTAAGTGATGTTAACCCACCTGAAATTCAGAAGGTGGTAGTTGAACAGAAAAGAAGAAACAGCTGGAGGAAAAAAACGCTTGCATGGGAAACGGGGAATCATTTAAACAAACCCAACTCAAAGTTAAACTAGATTCAGTCTCTGTTGTTCGACAAATGGGGACTGAAATAAGACGGATATGTCCCTCAGATGTAACCAGAAGTAACGCAACTAAATTGTGTGCTAGTAAGAAATCACCTTTCGTGTTTTGCACAAGGACTGATTGGCAGCAAGCGTACAGCTCAGGTGGTTGTTAATAGTAAAAGGTTTAACTGCCCATTTGATACATTCTTTCCATGATCGACACCTGACAGAATTTGAAATTAAGCCACTCTATGACCTGTTAGTGGTGAAGGGGGCTAATGGACAGCAAGTACCTTATTTGGGCTATATAGAAATTACTGTCACGTTCCCAAAAGAATGTCTGGAAATGCTGGTTGAAGTGTCCACACTTGCCTTGGTAGTACCCGATGTACAAGATGCTTCACAACCCCTCATTTTGTTTGGCACAAATACCCTTGATATGTTGTACAACATTTACTGTGAAACAGATCACCGCCGATCCCGTATGGTTACAAAGCTGTTGTCCGAGTACTAGCATCAGCCATTATGGTGTGGTAAAACTGTAAGGCATCGGTCCTCAAGTTATTCCAGCTGGGAAAACTGTGGTCTTAGATGGCATAACTGTAGCTCGAGGCCTCCAAAATAAATGATCTGTTGTTCTCGAACATCCGTCTTCATCTGCCTTATATGGTGGCCTGTTAGTGAGAACTTGTTCGATTGATTTCCCCAAGCAACTACCCCATAAACTCCCAGTTATGATCAGCAATGAGTCTGACCATGATATTTTCATCCCTGCAAAGTGTGAAAGGCCTCTAGGTATCTAACCACCCACCATGACTCAGTACAACCTGATCTCACAACAGTTAATGTGCAGGATACACAACATATTGGATCTCCAAACACAAATTCTTCTGTTGAGACTCTTGTAGATGTCCGAGGTGAATTGCACTCCAGAAGTTGATTAATCACATAACCTACCTGAGAGTACTGTAAATATACAGTAGTGACACAGCATTTGACAAGCCAATGCCAAAAAGATATCGAGCACTCATCTACTGACCAAACCAGACAAGCAGAAAGTACATGTGACTGTCATGACTTGCATACAGAGCAATCATTAGCAGCCTCTGACATGTCTTACAATGCTCAAGATACAGATAAAGCTGAGACTGACTTATTAGTTGAGTCCCAACTGAATGACTTGACTGAACCAGAAGTAGAAGACCAAACTCACACTTGTGAAGGAACAAGTTCTACCAGATGTTCAGTCAGGCACAGGGAATAGCCTAGCCGGCTTTAGTATGTAAGGCTTGAACATCCCTTGAAAGCTGTAGTGCAGTCGCTGTTTCAGGGGTTAATCACAGCTTTTGAACGTTTGATGTTTTGAACAAGAACCATGCATATCACCCTGTTCAACTTCCTCAAACAGGAACCACCTGACCTTTACCATGTAACGGGACAAACATGAGTTTAAGGGGGGGGAGGGTGTAGCCCATGATAGGCAACTAATAAAAAAAAAAAAAAAAAGAAGACTCAATATAGTTGTCATTTTTGTATCATCCTATAGCAGTATATGTATACATATACTTGGGCAAGTGGGGTGAGCCAATCGTATTGGGTGTTGTGGAGTGCTGGCCAAGCAGAGGCTGTTTTTGGGGGTCCCGGACCTTTGTCGTCCTGGTGGATTGCCATTTTTGCAGCAACCAGGTTGCTCCCTTTCTCTCTCTCTCCCTTCTGCATTTTGGTCATCAAGGAGGCTGTTTTGTTGTGTTGCTGACAGGCTCGGTTTTGTGGAATTCAGCGGTGAGTAAGAAAGAGAGGATAATTACTCTTGTTTGCCGTTTTGTTGAGTGGTTGACAATTAGTTTTGTTCAGTTAAAAAAAGTACAGGTAAGTTCGGTTAGCCGCTAAGGTAGCGATTTGAATGCAGAATGCCATAGGCATAAGCTGCTTGTGTTAGCATCTTATATATGAAAAAAATATATGGTTAGCATATACAGTATAGTTAGCAACAGCCAGTTGTTCAGTAAAACTACAATTGTAAAATATTTTTGTAATAGTACATAATAACTGTGTGACCTGTTTATAGGCTAGGTTTTGAGGGTGTGGAACTTTTCTGTGCATCAAGAACTGAAACTAACAGCCAAGAGAGGAGCGCTACATGCAGGAGATGGAACATTAGCTGCACTCCCTGGTGCTGTAGGACCGTACTATGATATGAAGATCAATATGCTCTCTCACTCATTGGTGTGGTAGGACATACTGAGCACAAACTCTGTATTTGGGCTCTCTATATTAAGTTATGTTTTATCATGTACTGTGAGTGTTTTGTGTAATGTAGTGTAAAATGTGTAAATGTTTGTTAGAAATCGTTCAAATAAGTTTATTAATGTGTTGGAGTTTCCTTATTAGTATTCACACTTTGGGCTCCAGACGTTCCCAGCTCTTCTGATATTGGCCAAAGCAAACCAAAATTGGTAACTTAACTGTAACCCTGGTTACAAAAGCGTGTTATAACAGCAAACACATGGGGGAGTGAATCTAAAGTGAGACGTTCAACAAGGCCTCATGGAGGTGATGGAAAGGGTAGAATGTTTTGGTAGAATTTCCAGTCACAATGTGTTGCATACTATGTTGCGGATGTCCTTAAGTGTTTTATTCCTCTAACGCCACAGCATTTTTACCCACGTAAGTAGTTTAATCGGATTTGTTGAACAATAAGAGCTCACGTTTGGGTTCATTGTGTTACCTGTGAATAAGTTTGCAATTGATCTCAATGAAACAACTTCCAGTTCTCATTAAAGATCTAACTGAGAACATGAAATTGTTCTCACTTTGCACTTTAGTAAGAACAAGAAAGTCACTAAAGCTTTTGTGAAATTTCTTCATCCTGAATATTATTAAAAATACTTCTGCTTTCTAGGAATTCCTTTCAATCGAAGCAGGAGCAAGAGAGAGAGAGTCTAGGATGCTTTTTATATCATGTTTTTCTTCTTTTCCTTTTCTGTCATGCACTACAAGGTCACTGCCTATATGACATTTTGCTCAAACGCTTCTTTATAAATCAGCCGAACGCTGAACCTGAAAGAGAACCAGCTGCTTACGACCTCAGCACTTTCTCCACGCTGGAGCTTTATCTTCCTGACCTGAGGACCGTCGCACAGAGAGTCTAATGCACACACCTCAATGTGCTAATTTTTTTCCTTCCTCCCTCTCTCTCTTCTTATCTCTCTTAGGCCTTGTTCACACGGGCGTTAAAATCGAGCGTTTTTCTGGCGTTCGTAGCGTCCTGTGAGCGCGGATCAAGCACCGAGTGTTTTCTACACATAGGAGTCAATGAGAGTGTTCACACGGGCTTTGGTGACGTGCATTTGTCCGGCTGCGCATTTGTCCGGCTGCACATTTGTCCGGCTGCGCGTTTATACGGCGTCAAAAAAACGTTGCATGCAGCTTTTTCTTGGCGTTCAAATCCCAACAAACGCAAGGAAAAACGCTTCTAGTGCGTTATCTTCGCGTTCATTTTACGCTTCGGAGGACCGGATATATCCCATGATCCTACATGCTATACATAGGGAAATGCGGGAAAAAAGCTAAATGAAATAAAATTAATTGTTGAAAACTTGTGCGAAAATTTTCGCATTTCTTCATAAATCACAAAAAAAAATTCCTTTAATCCGACGTTGTGCAGAGGGTGAACCCAGTAGCGGCGGGCTTTCATATCCAGTTCCCGACACACTGCCTCCACAGGTTAACACACAAACTACAATTTGGGTTGCAGGCTGGCGTTAGACAGAGACAAACGTACACCAGTGTAGAAGTCAATCGAGCGCCACTACAAAACGCAACATAAACGTCTAGGACGTTCAGAGCGCGTTCGTTTTCCAAAAATTTTACGCCCGTGTGAACAAGGCCTTGTCCTGTATTAATTTTCCTCGAGTCTTTCCAGTTTCCTCTTGCTGCATGAACTCGAGTCTTAGTCATATTCAAGGCTTCCTGACTCAGACTCAGCTGTGCTATATAAACCCATTGCTGCTCAGCTCTGTCTTCTGATTGGTCAGGAGATGTTGATTAAACTATATTGCCAAAAGTACTCACTCACCCATCCAAATAATTTAGTTCAGGTGTTCCAATCACTTCCATGATGTATAAAATCAATCACCTAGGCATGCAGGTCGCAAACATTTGTGAAAGAATGGGTCGCTCTCAGGAGCTCAGTGAATTCCAGCGTGGTACCGTGATAGGATGCCACCTGTGCAATAAGTCCAGTCATTAAATTTTCTCATTACAAAATATTCCACAGTCAACTGTTAGTGGTATTATAACAAAATGGAAGTGATCGGGAACAACAGCAACTCAGCCACGAAGTGGTAGGCCTTGTAAAATCACAGAGCGGGGTCAGTGGATGCTGAGACGCATAATTCACAGAGGTCGCTAACTTTCTGCAGAGTCAATAGTTACAGAACTTCAAACTTCATGTTGCCTTTAGATTAGCTCAAGAACAGTACATAGAGAGCTTCATGGAATGGGTTTCCATGGCCGAGCAGAGCAGCTGCACCCAAGCCTTACATAACCAAGTGAAATGCAAAGCATTGGATGCAGTGGTGTAAAGCACACCGACACTGGACTCTAGAGCAGCGGAGAGGTGTTCTCTGGAGTGACGAATCACACTTCTCTGTCTGGCAATATGATGGACGAGCCTAGGTTTGGCGGTTGCCAGGAGAACGGTACTTGTCTGACTGCATTGTTCCAAGTGTAAAGTTTGGTGGAGGGGGGATTATGATGGCAACCGCCATCATTTCAGGCATTTGGCTCAGCCTCTTAGTTCCAGGGACGGCCACTTCCTGTTCCAACATGAACTCAGCGAGTTTGGTGCGGAAGAACTTGCCTGGCCTGCTTAGAGTCCTGACCTCAAACACCTTTGGGATGAATTAGAGCAGAGACTGTAAGCCAGTCGTCCAACATCAGTGTTTGACCTCACAAATGCGCTTCTGGAAAAATGGTCAAAAATACTCATGAACACACTCCTAAGCCCTGTGGAATGCCTTCACAGAAGAGTGGAAGCTGTTATAGCTGAAAAGGGGACGGGGACAATATCATATTAAACCCTATGGATTAAGAAATTATATCTTACTCAAGTTCATATGCATGTGAAGGCAGGCGAGCCAATACTTTTGTCAATATAGTATAGTTCCCTCTGACAGACAGTAGTGCAGCCTCACATGACGTTTTGATTCATTAGTGTTGCAATGGTGAGGTTTCCTGTTTGTTTAATGCTTTTATGGAAGGAGTCTCCAGTGTCTGTGCGTTTGTGTTCTCTTCAGGACAGAAGGTTTTTAGGTTCCTATGTGTCATGACAAGTTGCTTTACTGACTTATTGATGTCAAATGTGAGAAAGTAATCATTCAATTAATTAATAATCAAATATACTCAGCAAAAAAAGAAACGTCCTCTGACTTTCAACTGTTTTTACTTTCAGTAAACTTAATGTGTAAAT
>JAQMYJ010000008.1:1430969-1462725 GCA_030014305.1 Clarias laeviceps
GAACCCTACTACACAGTGTTTCTATAGAGAACCCGACTCCACAGTGTTACTTTAGAGAACCCCACTCCACAGTGTTTTTATAGATAACCCCACTCCATACTATTTCTATAGAGAACCCCACTCCACAGTGTTTCTATAGAGAACCCACTCCACAGTGTTTTTATAGATAACCCCACTCCATACAATTTCTATAGAGAACCCACTCCATAGTGTTTCTAAGAGAATTTATTTTTACAACCTTTGTATTATTCATAGCCAAAGTCATTAAACTCATGGGTGTAGGAATGGGCGTGACACACCTTCAAATAAACTTTGACTGGATCAAAGACGGAGCTCAGACTCATACACTCTCCACCTCTCCTCTTAAAGTTGTCCTCAGTCCAACTTTACTCTCTGCTTGTGCTGAAATCTTCCTGGATGTTTCGCTTTGTATAAAGTCCTCTTTCTCTGTCCACTGATTCAGACTGAAAGCTCACTGACTATCCCTATCTTTATCTTTCTTCACCTACCATTAGCTATCTACAGCTTGCCCCATCCCCCTTAATCATCTGGTTTAAACCGGTTTCCGGCCCTGTACTGAACACTGAGGTGATGTGCAAATGGTGAATGTAAATAATATGTGCTAATAAATGCGCGCTAGTCACATGCTAATGCAGCGGTGATGCCAGATCGATGAATACTACAAAGGTGGAATTTTAAAAAATGGTTTACACTACAAAAAAAAAAGATAAAACTTGCGGAAGAACAGAATGAAGAAGTTCAAGTACAGATTAAATGTTACCATGTACTTGTTTTTGTTCTTAGAAATACTCCAAAATGTCCAAAAAGATAATTTATCATTCTATGGAGACAGTATATCATCAGCATATGAGCAGAAAACTTGCAGGAGAGCATGCTGAGATTACCTGAGTGAATGTGTGTGTGTGTGTGTGTGTGTTGTACAGATTGACACGGTACAGATGTTCAGCTCTTGCAAGTTATTCAACAACATCTGGCCCACTGCAGTGCAACCAAGAAGCATGTTTAAGTTCTTCTGGATAATGAAGGGTTCTAAGAATTCTAATCCAAAATAAAATTAGTATTAATAATAAAAATAATAATAAAAAAGTTAAACCACTTAAAGATTCTTTGACTGTCTTTCAAGTGGAACCCTTAAAGGTTCTGTCTAGAACTCTAATAATAAACTCTACTAATACAGAGTGTTTTCCATTGAAAGCTTAAAAACCCTTACCTATTGTATCTAAGTCTTGAGGAGCTTAGTCAAAAGTTAATGGTTTTAAAAACCTGGTTTTAAAAGAAACCCTCAACTTATGTTCTAAGAAGAAAGTGACAGTGAAGGGTTTCTCACCTCCTGAAAGTGTTGGTTTTCTAGATGTTTGTTTATTCTAATGTCTGCCTGAACTAGAGTCTTCTGCCCTTTAGGGCTTCAGATCATATTCATTTAGGAAGCTAAGAACAATCTAAAGAGACCTTAAATAAAAATAAAACCCAGTTGGTGTTAGAGAGAATGGTTGCATAAAGTTGTTGCATTCCCCCCATTTAGGAAATCTATAGTACCATTAAAAACCCTTCTTGGACAAAAATGTAGGATGCTTTGGATTTTAAGTCTAAATTATATATGTAAGTATATATGCTTACATATATACTTAAAGAAATGTCCCAGTAAGAAATGAAACACCAGCATCATCCAACCAAGAAATGAAACACCAGCATCATCCAACCAATCAAAACACTCAGGGGTCTCTACTCAGGAATAGCTCATTGGTTAAGGCACTGGACTACAGTTTGGAACCCCACAACTGCCAAATTGAGCAAGGCCCTCAACTGGTCAGACACACTGGTCAGATGTGTAATCAGTTAGAAATGTAAGTCACTCTAGATAAGGGTGTCTGCCAAATGCTTGAATGAATGTAAAATTATTCACACCTTCACTGAGGGCTTTATCAGGTGCCAGTAAACCTGAAGCTTCTTCCAGAAATGCTTGATGCTGGTGCATTGCAGAGTGGTAGAATAAATTTAGTACTTCCACACTGACCACAGAATCCTTATCTACAAAAAATAATAATAATTAAAATCTAGAGCTAAATCAAAAGAACCTTTAAGAAACATTTTTTTTCATTATAAGTTTGTTTAGTATAAGTAGAGCTTTGTTTGTCTCATTAATGATTTTTAGATACTCAAAGGTCCTAACTAAAACACTACATATATGTTTTAACCATTCAGCCAAGAAACCTGAGGAGAACCCATTGCAGGTAGTAGGAAAATCTTCACCATCCATTAAACCTTTAAATAACTCTTTTCTCTAAGGTTGTGGACATCTGGGTTGCTTGGAATTTGCGTTTTAAAACTGTTAGCTTCATATAACTTCTACTGAAACCACAGACTAAACTTTTAAGAAAAAGAACCATTTAAATGTCCCACTTTATATAGTTAGCTCCCTAAATGTGTCCTGCATAAATCTAAGGAAGGAAACACGATTCAGGTGTTGTTCTAGCAAAGATTCTTAAAACAAGGTGAACAATCAAATAAATAAAGGAACCCAAGATGAACTCATTCGCAAAGTGAGAACGATTATGCAAAGAACCTGTAAAGAAATATTTTTCTCTAAGAACATAGAGAATGCATTTATTTGAGTTTCTTTAAGAAAATAAACCATCAATTATTCTCCATGAGCTCTTTAATACTTAAAGGTTTTTAGGATGTTTTCAGATTAGGGCCCTGGGGTTGTTTCCCAGAACACTTGGCCACAAAGTCTGGTTCATTTTCATCAGTGAGAACAGAATCGGTTTTGAGAACAATATAATATACGCTGGCATGGATCGAATGAGCTAATCATACTGGAACAGGATTGATTGTGAAGTGGCAGGATTAGCTCAGTGGTTAAGGTGTTGGACTACTGACTACTGCTCAGAAGGTCCCAGGTTCAATACCACCAAGGTGCCACTTGGTTGCATACTTCCACCTGCTGTATCGGAGAATGTAAATATGCAAGTGTACCCGAGAATGGAGAGCAAAAATTACATGAATGCTGGCCAGTGGGGAGGGGATCAATCTTTACTTGGTATGGTACAAATCAATCATGCCTAATTCGAAACACCCTACCTAACTGAAACTTGAACTGGAGAAAGACTCTGCAGCTAATTCAGCAAGACCATTTTTTGAAAGCGTGAAACTCAACACTATCCAAAGAACCCTTAAGAGAGAATGTAGGAAGCTGGAGATTGTTTTTAATTTGAGATTTTTAAGAATATTAACTCTAACGTCTAACTTTTCTATTAACGTTAATGTATTGCGTTCATCTTAAGTGGGGAAACACCCTGTACAGTAGGAAATGTCCTATTGAAATTAGGTATACGCCTATCAACATGGTTCAAACTAGGAACCCAAGGTGAACTCTTTAAAGAAGTAAAAAACATGCAAACTCCACACACACACAGACCAGTTGTGGAAATCGATCTTTAACCCTCAGCATTCAGGGCCACAGTGCTAATCACTAAGCCACTGTGCCACAGTGTTGCTATCTCTTAATAAATATACTGTATATGGTGACATATCCTTTTTAGCACAATCTATGCAATATGATGATCTGTATTTTATTTTGGTTGTTTCTATGACCAACAGTAATGATACATGCATTTTGTTAGTTCAATATTTTTGTAATATCATTCCTATATTCTGCTAGCAATTTTAGCATTTTTTAAGTAATAATAACTTTGGTTCTACCTAACATACCTGAAAACTCAAATACACAGTTTGATATCTGAAGCCCCCTCCCACCCCCCCACCCCCATCGACACACACTGGCAGGGCTTCTGTATAAGCATCTTTTTTAAATCACACACACTATAAATAAAAACAATCCACCCTAATGTAAAACTGTTTAATAACAATTTGCACAGCTTTTTTAAGTTTACTCAA
Source organism: Clarias laeviceps (assembly GCA_030014305.1). Taxonomy (NCBI): domain Eukaryota; kingdom Metazoa; phylum Chordata; class Actinopteri; order Siluriformes; family Clariidae; genus Clarias; species Clarias laeviceps. Next base: position 1,434,888 of record JAQMYJ010000008.1, read on the forward strand.
TTTTTACAGAAAGTTGCTGGCCAAACTAAATATTTCAACTTGCTGTTTAGTTGACACAACGAGTACCCAGTTCAAAATCTTAAGTTGACTCAACTTGTAATTCAAATATTTTAGTCAGCTCAAGTAGTTTTGGTTGTGGGCTCAATTAATTATATTTCTCTGGACTTAGCCCAACTTTTCATAAAAAGTATATGAAATTCCCACTGATGCAGTTGGTTTAAGTGATTATTTTTCTATAAAACAAATTGGCCTAGTAACACCTCAATAATTAAAACATACATTAGTTAAAAAATCTTCCAAAACTAGTCAAAGTTAAAACGTTGATCTGCATAAAACAGGAGAATACAGGTTCTATTTTGTTTAATGATCAATAAAATAGACCAGATGCTTATCACTCTCTTACTGATTCTTTTACATAATCATTTTTAAAAACTAGCAAAGATTTGACTTTTGAAGACTTTTTTTCCCCAATGCGTAAGACACAAAAAAAGTCTATGGCAACAAGAGTTTGTTTCTCAGAATGTGAATCTGATGTGAGCGTGTCTCTCCAAGTCCAATAGAAATCATTCGGATGGCTTGATCGACTGGATAGGTGTACATCCAGTCATTTTACAATTTAATGTTTAGAGCACAGACCTGACCAAACACCACTCCTAAAGCTGCTGCATTATCACCCAGACCCTCAAGTACTACTGCAACTTCATCACCTCGTTCATGCTCCTCCTGTAGCTCCAAAAGGTCAGCCATCACCCCTCTGACCTCAATCCTCCAAAGCAGAGCTCTGGTTAAAGAGAAGAAGAACAGTCTTGTAAAGACAAAAATGATACATTTCACAGAATATTTAGTTATGATGAAAAAATTAAATAAAATATATTAATAAGGCTATTCACCAGAGTGTGTAAAATACGGTTTCTGGAATTCTAATGATGTGTTAAAGCTATGTATTGTTTCTTATTTACAAGAGATTGATATTTTCAATGGTTTTACTTTGTCATTCTCAGGAGTAACTACATGTTTAGGGCGATGTTTTAAATCAATTTAATACAGATACTGTAAGTTAATCGATATAACACTCATAGATGAGTATTAGTGACTCTAAAGTCAAACTAACACGGACATTTTTATATCCCTTAACTTACCGAATACTAAAGTGCCGCTACTCCTTAACTGTTAAACACTTTGGGGGTTCTTTTAAAATCATGTGATTGCATCTCAGAAAAGGTAAATTACTGGCCCAACTTGATTTTTTTTGTTTATTCAGTCTGTCTCCAATGTTTTCAAGTAACAAGTAAGTTTCAACAAATAACACCGTAAGATCAGGCACAGATCAGTGTCGCTTGAGTTTTGACGTTTTATAAAAACGACTTTTTTTTAATGATTGATTTTTTAAAATTCATGTGCAATATGAGATTTCTGTGAATTTCTCGAAGTTGTTTATGGAAGGAGTCTCCATTATCAGACGCAAAGCTGTAATTTTCACTTTAGCTATTTATGAATGCTATGAAGAAAGCAAAGCTTTTTTTGTAGAGGTTAATATTAAATGTAACTATGAACATATAAAAAATACAGCTGTGTTGCTGTTTAATAAATAACGGAAAAAGATTATGTTTGGAAAACTGCTGTGATCTAAGATGAATAAAACACTTTTCTTTTTTATTTTAAAACCCTTTAAATCAAAGCAGCACAGATCCGTGCCGGAAACACGGCACAGGTCAATGATTAATAAAAAAACAATATATGTGCTGATATGGCTTTGCTGGTGTGTGTTCACGGGGAGGCTTCAGACTTTAAATTGTGCATTTGGGTTTTTCGCATTATTTCAGGTAGAACAAAAGTTATTAGTACGTTTATATTGTGCACATTTTACTACTACCAGAATATGGGAATGACGTCAAAAAAAAAAAAAAAATAGACTCTCAAACAACAACACGTGATCATGTGCATCAGTGCTATTTATTTGCCTGTGTGACCCATTTTTTTTTTACATTTATTTTCTCACTCATGTTTGTATAGTTGGTTAAAATGAAATAAAATTCAGTTCACCATATTGCCTAGGTTGTGCTGAAAAAAAGGATATGTCACTCTATACTGCACACTCCTGAGCCCTATATATGTTTATTAAAAAAACAGCAAAAAAAAAAAAAAAAACAGCTAAAATGCTCTGGGTTTAAAGGGCTAGCAGTAACTCCGTTCCATCACACCAACGCAACCAGCCGTCCTAAATCGCTAACCGCAGCTTTAATGCTTCATAAATCCCTACCGACGCTTTAATGTCTCTTATTCCCTTCGCATACGCGTTCTATGAAGTAAATAATCATCAGGTGTCGCATGTTCACGCTCCATATGTCTTGATGTTTTCGGAGAGCTTTGGATGGTTCTGTAGTTTAAGCTCTCACTCGGTGCATCTGTTCTTCGGTGAAGGTGTACATATGTTAGTGAAAGAGAAGAGCAAAGCTGGTGATCATCATCATCATCATCATCATCATCATTTGTGTTCCATATGACCTGCAAGTGTGCTGGAAAAAAAGAGTACAGAAAGAGAGAGAGAGAGATGGGAGGAGAGAGGGAGAGAGGCGGGGTTAGAGCTGAGAGAGAGAGAGAGAAACAGGACAGTGAGGATGGAGGATGTTGCTCTCTCTTTTTCTCTCTGATGGAAGGATTTTTGCTCTTGAGAAGCTGATCAGGAAGGTAAGCTGCTGCGCATGTCTTTATCTTTTTCTTCCTTCATCTCTTTTGCATTTTTTTTTCTTTGATGTTTTTTTGTTCTTTGATTTAGCGCAGATCAAAGCAGATCAGATCGGATCAGCGCGTGGACGTGCCTATGAATTGCACACGGGGATTTATTATTATTATTTTTGATTCATATTATTATCGTAATCTTTATTTATAAAAAAAAAAAAAAAAAAAAAGATTTTTTGCTCGGTATCTGAGATTATTATTTTTTTTAAATCCTGGGGAAAAAAAAAACATTTTGCGCATTTGCGTCGTAAACATGCCTGAATAACGCACACACACACACACACACACACACACACGACATTTACTGCTGATTTCTTGATTTCTCTCTCCAAACGCACAGGAATAACAGAATCATCAGGATACAATGTATTCATTTGTTTTTTTCCTATTTGAAACGGGAAGGAATTTGCGCGCCTCTCACGTACGCGGGGATAAAGCGTTGCGGAGAAAATGCAGGTTAATGAAAAGTGTGTGTGTGTTGTGTGTGTGTGTGTGTGTACTGCTTGTGTCTGTGGATGTCTTATGTTATATTATGTTATATCTCATTTTATCACATCTCTTATATCCATTATTCTGCATCCTAGTGCGTTTTCATGGATGCAGATGTTCCAGATGTGCGTGCCATCATGCCATGGTGATGTGTGTCACACACTGACTGCTGCGCCATGGCTGGCCTTGTTGTCTAGACTTCAACTTGTTTAAAGCAAAGCTGAGACTCTATTTTATTATTAATATAATTATTATGACAGTAGCATGCGTGTTATTATTACATTTTGACCTGTTGTTCTGGCTTGTTAAGTTGACTTTTTGTTCTCTCGAACCTAAGCTGAAGTGTTAATCGAAGGCTGCAGAGATCCTAATGACCAGCCTGTTTGAACGTAATTCCAAAACATTAGAAAGAGAAGCTTGGATTCGATTTGGATTTCAACTGTTTTGTGGATTTATTAATTTTTTTTCCCAAGAAACAGGTTGAGAATGGTGGCCATGTTGCATTGTAGATCTTTGCTCTTCATCCCAAGATGTGGAGATCTGTTTAATTTTTTTTTTCTGGAGATCAAATTTAATTTGTCACATACATGTGTGTATGATATGCAGTGAAATCTTTATACGACCGCCCGTGACCTAAAAAGAAAGGAAGAATGAATTGCACTAGCGAGTACAATTAATAAAAAAAAAAACAATAGAATATTCAAATAGAGAATTAAGAATATAAAAGAAAATGATACAAATATAGAAAAAGAAACGAGTGTTTTGATGCAAACGCTGCAGTGTGATGTATCTTCATTAGGAAGTCAGGTGACCACTCTTACAGGTCAGTGTACTGTTCGTAAACTTGTCTCTGTGCAGCTTTTCGTCTTTTTACTGCATTGGTACAAAGATCTATTTCTGGTGGACACTGTAGTTAAGGGGTCAAGGCAGCACTGTTTCACGACACTTAATTATCCAGTGAATTATCCTGAATAAAACCTTTTTTTTAAAATAAGAATGCATCAAGAAACGGTGAAGAAAATAAATGGAAAAAAAAAATCACACTTCGTCTCTTAATGCATGCAGTGTTAGGGCAGTGTTAGGAGGAGAAAGGGGTTTTTCAAAGGTTCCTCGAGGGTTCAGTGGATCATTAAGGGTTCAATGGAAAATGTCTGATAAGAAAAGATATAGAGGCTTTAAGGGTGCTTTACAGAGACCAAAGAACATCTTACATTAAAAGCAAGAGCGTAGGTAATGATCTGTTACAGTAGAGACTACAGTGGAGATCTACAGAAATCTCTGGAAACACCAACGTCTTCATCAAACACCAACTTTTTAGTCATTGACTTTCCATCAGACACCATCATTGTCCATAAATGGCAAAGTTTTTGTGTTTTTCTTTGACAAATTCTTTTGCTTTTGACAAAATTTTCTACCAAGCATTAACATTGTCAAGCAAGTAGCAATCTAATGCTAACCGACTAATTCTAAAATTATTCATCCACCAACAATTGTTTTTTAACACTGAGCCTCAAACGCCAATATTCTCCATGATTAACAACTAATAAACATGAAGCATTCCAACAAACATCAAAATGATCCAACATTCTCCATTCATCAAACACGAACTGTTTTTCTTGACTTAATAGACGTCAGCAATCTGCAATGTTGTTTATCGAGCAACAACCAAACACCAGTATTTTTCACTTCACACCATCCAATGTTCTACGCCACGCACTGATGAACACCAAAAAATGTTCACGAAACACCGAAATTCTCTAACAACCTCGTTTATTTCTCTAACAACCTTGTTTATATGTCACTCAAACAAGCTCATACCAACTAAACACCAACATTCTTCATTAAACATCAAGCAATTAGAACTTCTCCAGCAAAAAAACAAACTTTAAGTACATTTTCAAATAATGTTCTGCATAACTCTTCATAAAACACCAGAATCTTTTTAGATTTTCAAAACTATTTTTCACTAAGCATTCTGGTGACATCCGCATTTTGCAAATAAACGCCACAGTTCTCATGCATCGTCCATCAAAACCAACAGGCTCTTTCTAATACAGAAACTCTCCAGTACACATTTTAATTTTAAACCCTAGTGAACATGAAAATCGTTCAACACGGATACGTTCTTATAAGTTCCACCAAACACAAACACATTTATTGGTCTACTAATAAAAACCAAAAATTCTCTAATGCTTACTTTTACACCAAATACTAATATTCTGCAATATTTTTCTCAAAAGCAGCAACTTTCAGGACCAACCAACACTAAAATTCACCAACCTGGTCAATCAAAGACCAAGAGCTTCTTACCCACACATCAAACACCAACATTCTTTGGCATCAAACATCAAAACCAATATGACTTTCTCAAACGTTCGGATTCACCAACTTGGTCAATTAAACACCAACAGGTCATTATTTCTGCCTCCAAACCTATCTGCCTTTCTTAAACACTAAAATTCACCAATTTGTTCCATCAAACACCAGCAGGTTATTTTTTCATGGCAAAATTCACCAGTTGGTCCATTAAACACCGATAGGTTGATTTCCTTTACAACAACATGAGTATGCGCCAACAAATGGCAACATCCTCCAACATTTCCAACACAACGTTCTACAGCAAACACCAACATGCATCAACATGCTCCACCAAACACAATAGTTCCTTACTTTTCACACCGTACCAATATGCTCCATGAAATGCCCACAGGCACCAACACACTCAATAAATATGAGAATTCTCCATTTTGGTCCATCAAACACCAACAGGTTCCTGTGATTTTTTTTTTTAAAACAAACCCAACATGCTCCGTTAAACATTAAAGTTTTTCACCATTCTTCATCAGACACCAGCTGATAACCTAGCAAAAACATTCTCTAAAGCAATCCATCACTTTAAGAGTCTCACTTTGAAGTAGAAAGTTCTAGAAATAAAGGTGCAATCAACCAAATACCTCAAAACAAAAGTCCAAAAACGTTCCTAACACTCCCACATAGGTTCTGCATGATGCTAGTGTCGATGTTGATGTTGGTGTGTATTGGATGCGAGTGTCCTGCGAATGTAATTAGGTCAAGAGCACAGAGGAAGGGAAAGCAAGCGCAAGTGTCAATCAAGTCCTCGGGTTCTGCCTCCTTCGAGAACGTGTTCCCTTGGCAACAGAAGCGGTGGAACATCACACAAACAGATTGAACTGGTTTATGGAGACGCTCAGGGAAAAAGACAGCATTGTTGGTAAACACCACATGACCTTCTGGTGGTGTTGCAGCGATTAGCGAGTGTCAAGGTAGATGCGACGCTGTTTCAAAAAGACTTCAAGACGCCTGATAGCTGTTTTAAAAAAAATAATAATAACTCATGTTTTAAAAAAGCTGCATTCCCCGGCCATTGCTTTTCATCTGCCGCTCAGTCGGAGGTGAAGGAGCGAGCGAGATTTATGAATAATTCTGTTAATGACCTCATCGCTCTCTATTTGTCTGCTCCTCGCCGTCTGTCCCCTCCGGCCGCCCACGACCGTCTGCATACGCAATGACACCAGGATCGCAGCTAACTCCACACCTAGAGCAGTGTTTCCCTCCGTTTTCTCCTAAATGAGCTGTAAATAAGCAGATCATGATTAAAGGGGCGACGCCACAAAGTGATGGATGAAAATGGCCGAGTAAGTGGGAGGAAATCAGGGAGAAGGAGAGTCAGCAAACTCGCCACAAACACACGCATGCACCACACACACACACACACACACAAGTTAAAGTGTCTAATCTTATGATATATTAGCAAAATTATCATATTCAAGGCAATTTAGATGCATATATGCAGTGCTGCACCCTAGTGATTGACGGGACTGACTTGTTTGTTGGCTTGTTTGTTTGTTTAGCTAGCTAGCTAATTAGCATGCAAGTTTAGAAGCCGTAATGACCTCATTTATAAGTAGGAAGTTCGTTCATTATGTGTGTAAAATAAATAAATAAACAGTAAAAGAAGAAAGAAGACGATTAACTAACAGCAACTGCAATAAAAATAATGCTAATTATATTAATGATGGAAAAAATTAAAAGAGAAATTATAAATAATATATAATATAAAAATATTATATATATATCATCAAAAATTATCATGAATAAATAAATACATAAACAAATAAAGAATATCCAATACACGTGGAATAACTAAATTAATTTTAAATAATAATAATAATAATAATAATAATAATAATAATTTTATTATTATTGACTAAAACTAATTATTATTACTATTTATAATACTAATAAATAGTAATAATTCTTATGACTCATTATTGAATATACAAATTAAGAATAATGAATACAAATGAACATAATAAATAAATTAAAAATAAAAATGTATCTGTGTTGTATTTATTTGTAACAAACAAACACAGGGACAAAAATATTAAATCAATAAAAATATAATGCAATTAAATTCATATTTTAGTTGTAAAAGTATTATTTTAAATAAAACTATTTAAAACTAAGTGTTAAAATGTAAATGAAAATATTAATTAATTAATTTGTTTATTTATTAATATTTTAATTTGTATATTTATAGACAAATATTTCAAGTTTATTAATTACCATCATATTTTGTACTTAAGCACCTCCTATAACTTTATAAATCAATAAAAGTCCCTGTATCTGTCCAATGCTAAGGTTTTAAAGTGGATCTTTCAGTTTCACACTTTAGATCTTTACTATTTCTTTTTTTTCATGGCCGTGTCATTTTTCCTGTAAAACACCTTCATGAGGTAACAGTGAGCTGAGACTGTTTGAGAAGATTGACTGATTATAGGCGGCGCGGTGGTGTAGTGGTTAGCACTGTCACCTTGCACCTCCAGGGTCTGGGTTTGTTTCCCGGCCAGGTTCGATTGCGTGTGTGGAGTTTGCATGCTCTCCCTGTGTCCGGTGGGTTTCCTCCTGGTACTCTGGTTTCCTCCCACAGATGCAGATTAGACTAATTGATGTTCCAAAAAGTGTCTGTAGGGTGTCAATGAGTGTGTGTGCTCTGTTGCTGGATTGGCACCTTGTTCAGGGTGTACCCCACTTTGTGCCCTGGAATTTCCTGCGATAGGCTCCGCCCCCACATGACCCCATGATAAAGCGGTACAGAGGATGAGTGAGTGAGTAATTGACTAAACAACAAAAAAGAAAAGTCTTATCTTCAGCATGCTCACACAGGCAGGGATTCCGGTGAGTGTGTGACGGGTGACGCTGGTGGGTGTGTATGGGCTGGAAGCAGCGCTCCTGACACGCCGGCGTTTTCAGGGAAATAAATCATAGGTGAGAGTTTTAATTAATGAACTAATCAGGCTGAAGTGATGGTTAATTATAAATATGGCTTGTTTATGCAACGACAATTAGTATGATGATCTCATGAACTCACACACACACACACAATCCTGCGTGTACATATGCACACGTGAGAAAAAAAAAAATGTTTTGCACATGGCTCTTTCTCCATAGACACACACACACACACACACCTGAACCCCTCGACTGAGGCACATCACTGTCTCTAAGCAGCGAGATCTCCCTAAAGTGAGTGACGTGAAATCGGTGGCGTGTCGCTCAGCTCGGAACGTGGACGAAGATTAGGGACTCGGGAGGACGTGAAGGCAGGCTCGGTGCGTGGAATCGGGCCGAGCCGAGGATGATGACATCGCTTGTAACCTTGTGGGAGATTGGCACGAGGCTCATCCCGAGTCCTGAATCCCTCAGGGAGCTGAGATCCGCGCTCGGTTTTCCCGAACACACGCCTACGATAAACCAGCTCGGCTTTCACGTTTCCTAAGTACACAAGAAGTTTCCTCTTAGCTCAGACATGATATCTGGTACACGTGTGTGGTGGGGTGGGGCATGGCGGGGGGGGGGGGCCTTACTATGATGTTGTTCAATTTCCATGCACAGTTACAGGATGTGGTTCTTAAAAACACTCCAGTCGCTCGGCAATACAACGATATGACACGTATCGCGATAAATCATGACAAGTCACGATATGTTTTACCTGCGGTAGCATGATTTCTTAAAAGTACAGTTTCGTAATAGCTGAAAGCACTGATTAAATGAAGCTGATTTCACATCAAAACTTACATTATAAACAGGACGTTTACATTCATCATTATTTATTTAATAGTATCATTAAAGAAACGTTATACAAAATATTGGTTTGTTTACTGTTTTCGTCTTTTTTTATAAATTTTTACCCATGCGCCACTTTGAAATAAAAGAAAACAGAAATTTTTTTATTTTAAAAATGTGTAATAAATAATTTAAAAATATTTTATAAAAAAGCCCAAATGCAACATTTTAATTTAATGTCTTTTTTTGAGTGTTATATGTTTAGTTCATATGTGTTTGTTAAAAAATTAGATGTAGGTTAAGCTATTTGGTGTTCTCAAATTGCCCATAGTGTGTGTGTCTGTGTGTGTGTGTGTGTGTGTGTGTGTGTGTGTGTGTGTGTGCCCTGCGATGGATTGGCACCCTGTCCTGGGTGGACCCCTCCTGTGATCGGCTCCAGGTCCCCGTGACCCTGAATACAGGATAAAGCAGTACAGAAGATGAGTGAGTGAGAGTGAGTGAACACATTCATAATTTTAACCCCGTCCCCCACGGTTAGAACAGAACCTTTCAGGCCCGTCCACATTTTTACTTGATAAACCACGCCTAAGCCCAGAACTCACATCCAGAGCTCACAGCGCTGTGCGGTAAAGCGTTAGATTGTTAATACAATCACTCCTCGGTACACGCCGACTCCTGCATCTGAGCTTGACATTTGGACAGGAGTCCAGCAGGACGTCTCCGACCTTCACTCATCTCCCGCAGGACAGAAACCTGACACGAATGAGCAACAAAATAAAACCTACTCGGGCTGATAATCAGCGCTGCGATGCGGTTTGATGCTTACGATATTTCTGTCCTGGACACAGAAGCATCATTAGTCTTGAGCTGAGCGGTTTAGCCGTTAGCTTCTCAACCCTGAGGAATCATGGGACAGAAACGGATTTGTGTAAGGGCCAGCGTTATTGTGGTAGTTGTTTGTTATTCTCCTAATGATTACTGCTTTTTATTGATGCAATAAAACAGAAAGGTTACTGTAGGTTATGGAATGGAAGACAAAAAGAAATACCACACATAATAATATAATAATTATTATTGCTTTAAACTGTTTTGCGATTTTCTTTCTTTTTATTTGCACATATGCAGCAATCTTTATATTTTCTTCTTCTTAATCTTTCTTTCTTTCTTTCTTTCTTTCCATCCTGATTATCCCGATTGATCCCACACATTACTCTTGTTTGTTTTTATTTGTTTGTTTGTTTGTTTTTTATATAGTAACGAATGTAAAAATTATTAGCTATTTTTTTTACTAAACCCACAAAATTCTTTCTAGGAAAAAATATAGTAATTAATAAGTAAAAAAAAAATTTAATAAGTTCCAAACTTTAAATTCGTAAATTTGTATTCAGAAATGCTTTTTGTGTAAGAACTAGCGTTGTTGTTGTTTGTTATTCCTCAAATGATTACTGCTTTTTATTGCTGCAACAAAAAAAGAGATTAGGCTATCTAATAGAAAGGGTAAAAATACATGCACTAAATATTATTGATTTAAATTAATTTTGGATTTCTTTTCTTTTCATTTGCACATAAGCATCAACTTTTTTTATTTATTTATTTATTGCTTGATTATTCTCATTGGTCCCATACATGCTACTCTTGTTTTTTTAACATAGTGGTGAATTAAAAAATTATTACCTATTTTTTAAATTATTAATCCTGCAAAATTATTCCTAGAAATAATTATAGTAATTAAGTAAAAAATAATAATTTGGAATTTAAAATTCATGAATAACATATTTTTAAAAGTAGCTTTGATAGATGTGCGTAAGAATTCTATGGTATTACAGTACATGAATAAAAAAAAAAATACATGTATACAAGTAATACAAACGTCACAATTTTAATAATTCAGTTTAATAATTTGTTTTTAACCTTTTGTTAACCTTAATTTTTTTTTATTTGAGAAATGAGAATTATTTTAAACAATTCTTGTGTTTTGAGCAAAAATATGCAGCTCCTGAAAAAATATATATTTTTTTATGTTTTCATGGAATTTGTTTTTCCCTGAAATAACATATAAAAAAATTAAAAAGTCATTGTGGCATGAGGATGACATGTTTTCCAATAATATATTCTATATATATATATATATGTATGTACAGTATGGTGTAGAAGTCATGACCCCCCCCCCCCCACCCCTCCATTTCTTTATATTTTGCTTCCGAAAGCTCCAGACTTTCGTGTATTTCTAATGTAGTCTTGTGCAATAATTCTCCAGGCTTCCTGAAGGTCTTTTTGTCTCTCATCATTTTCAGTCTAGTCCTGAGCAGTTTCAGAGCAAGAAAACACAGTGACCTCTGAATCATTCAAGCATAAAAACATCTAACTGAAGGCATGAACCAGTGAGAAACAGGTGCAGATGATGACAGATGATCGGGTCGATGATTAGTTTACTGCTGATGCTGAATGCTGAGTGTCTGGAACAGACGAGAGGGGAAATGAGGTCGCTGCTGTGGTTTTTACATACAGTGAATTTTTTTCCAATCTAGTTGCACCGAGATGTGTCCAGCGTGTGAACTTCTTTAGTTTTCTCCCTGACTCGAGAAGGTCATGGGTTTACATCTCGGCTCGGCTCTGTTCTTGGACCGGGTTCCGCTTCAGTTGTAAATCGTTCCGGATAAAAGCGTCTGACGGATGAGTAAATCTATAGACTGGGGCTGCGTCCAGGACGCCATTACACCATCAGGAAGCGTCTCCGGTGTTAATACACGCGACTCGGCTTCTCCGCTTCCAATAAATCTCACAGTCGAGTCGGTGAAACTGCACACTGCTTTGGCTGAGGCTCAAGCTGGTGTATAAAAATGTGCTTTGTGCTCATGAATAAAATTATACTCAGGGCAGGTCCAAGAAGTGGAAAGAAGAAAATCTAACTTGTGATAACAATAATACAATTAAATATTTTATAAGCATCCATTTTTAACCACAGCTTAAATATGATGTATTACATTACGGATTACATAACAAGATGATAAATATTAATAATAAGTCAATCATATATTTAAAACATCAATAAAGATAACGCTTAAGTGTAAAAGGAATTAAAGCACAAAATAAAAAAAGAAAATTGTTAGTGAACGTTGACGTGTTAGTGCAGATCATGATTAACAGAATGCTTTATCCAATAAAATTTTTTTGATTGCAAATGATTTGTTCTTTTTTTTTTTCTTTTTATGAATCTGCAGTCAGCAGCTGCTGAACACCGAGCGCTCATGAGTTTTATGCTCTTTGGAGCATAAAAGTAAAAGGGCACTTTGCCACTTCTCTTCACTTTCCTCCTGGATTACCCCCGGGACGTTTAGCGAGGCGGCGGCTGATGATTTGGAACGCAGCCTGTCAGCCATTCAGGGATGTATGACGAGCATTAACTCTGCTCTCGTGCTTTTTATTTTTCTGCCTCAGGTCACTCCGATCCCTACAGGTTGATTGCTAGTCAGCGTTGCTATGGTTACATCGGTCTGGCTAGCGCGGGTGACCTCTTTCTTTTTTTGTCACACGTTCAGAGGTGCGTTTTAAACCTGTTGTAATTATTATATGTTATGTTCTAACTAACGTACAGCAGTACCTCGAAATTTCCGGAGGCGAGTTCCTAATTTCGTATTGTGAAACACAATGTGCCATAGGAAATAATGTAAATGAAGATAATCCGTTCCAGCCTCCCAGAAATATTACCAATATTACCAATTTCCAACACTATAAACATATTTTTGCATATAAAAACAATCAAAACATTTAGAAATGACATGTAAATGAAGTAAAATATGAAATAAATAAACATTAAACCTCACTTAACCTTAATTTACGGCTGAAAGCGGCTCACTTTTCTTCTTGCTACCATCCTTGATAGCATTCTTGGGCCCCATGGTGCTGTGTCTTCATTAATCTTAGACAAAATGCAAAATAACCCAGGAAAAAATATGTAAACTCACTTTTGTGAACAAGTTTTGAACGACTTCCAGACATCCGGGCTACTTCTGCTTCGGCTCGGTTTGTTCATTTGTTGTGACTTTGTGGGGGAAAAAAGAACAACAACTGACTGAAATGTTTGAGAACACTAGCAAAGAACAGATAGCAACGTTAATTAACGTTAACTGGAGAAGGAAAAAAATTTTTCTCACAAAACAATGGAAATTAAACGAAAGATTCAAGGATAATTTCCACATCTTCAGACGTGGCTGTAAATTAGCACTCAGTTCTGTAATTGTATCTAGAATTACCCGCTAATCCAGCGTCTATGATTGCACAAAGTGCGCTAATACAATGTAAATAAACGAGTGTCACTGTGAGTACATGACTGTGTTAAATACCACATTAGCTGTTTCTCTCTGTGTAAATTGCGACTTGTTGAAAAATGAACGACTTCCAGATGCTTCGTCGCGTCGCTTCGCCGCTTGTGTAAAAACATAAAGCTTTAAAGAAAAACTAAATCTTAAAAAGATTTCGACATGAATTCTTAATAAAGCACAGCTGGTTTGGTTCCACTTAATAGAAAAATACAATGTAAAATAAAACAGGTGGGTTTTAACATGTTCTCTTCCACTACAGCAAGCAGGACGGTCCAGGCAGAACATTCCCGTTGTATTAACGTTGTAGCGGTTGGGTGCCAGTGCACCTAACCTAATGAAAATCGGTGAATCAACACTGGAACGATGTTGGTTGCTTAACATTGTAGAAATATTGTTTTCCCAGCACATTCTGTTTTAATCTATTGAAAGAACAATGTGAGGATCAAGCTGCTCACAAGTGCTGGTTAGTTCATAGTAAAACATATGCAGCGTCGAACTGAACTATGATGCTTCGCATATATGCTTTATTCAGTCTTTAAACTAAACCACATTATTATTCAGTAGATTAATTCAAAAATCTCAATTGTTCTACACTGTCACCATCGCTGGAACTCATCACTCCTTCACTGCTGGTCAGGTTACAGGTACTGGACTGACTGACCAAAACACACCCAATTGTGCTGGGGTTAAAAGTTACGAAGAGCATCCAAGTTCAAACCGAGACTTTTTTCATGATTAATTGTGTGAACAGTTCCCGCAGACAGATGTGTCTCTTAGTCATTGCAAGTTGGTAACAAGTTATCTGTAGATTTTCAGTGATCAGACGTTCCACTCGCTGAATGTTCACGGGAACGACTGTAGTGATCTCCGAGCCACCTCGGCCAGGATCGCCATTGACTGACATACGGCCTTCTTTAAAACGTTTGCACCTTTCAGATGTTTTACTGCGACTAAGAGTCTCATCACTGTACTGTTCTCAAAGTCTTCTGTCAATGTCAATCACTTTTACGCCTTTTCCCAGAAACTTGACTCAAATGTCCATCGTATAAAGAATCTTTTTCTTTTTTTCGTATATAAACTTTTTACTGTAGTGTGAATAATATCTACGTATATATGTCAATATCAATAACGATATGAATAACGATTTGATATTATTTTGCAACCACGATTCGATATATACACTATATGGACAAAACCTGCAATGATATTGTAGCCAAAAACTTCAGTATGGAGTACAATATTCATATTCATTCATATTCAGTCCCCATTTTGCAGTCATAACAGATTCCACTCTTCTTGGAAGGCTGTACACAAGATGTTGGAGTGTTTCTGTGTGAATTCATGCCCATTCATTCTGTAGAGCGTAGCATTGCCCAAGATGTCTTGGTATGCTGAGGAATTAAGATTGTCTTTCACTGGGGACCTGAATTTAACCATTTACAGGTTTGGTGAAATACTTTTGGCCATATCACCAGCTCATGTCCAAAATCTGGAGTAAACCTACTGCTAATTTGTGAAGAATGATGAAGAACTATTTTAAAATCAGTTTTACAGCGTGAATAACTTTTTTACTCTTCGCACACCAGTTAATAACAATCGGGTTATAATTGTGCCTTTTAAATCAATCTAATCTTTACACTGCTGTTTTTTATTTTACTCCTTAAGTGCAATTCGAAGCAAAATTGTTACAGGAACAAAAATCGACACACATATGTGCAGTAATATTACAACATGCAAGGTTTAAGTGCAGTAAATACCGCATGCAGCTGTTTCACTAAATTTCGAAGAGCAGTTCTTCTAATTTAAAATTCTTAAAATTTGTCTTGTGAATTTAGTTTTTAAAAATTTCACATAATCATGGGAGGGAACATTTGTACATTCTCACACCACAGCCATGTTTAAGTCTGGATTCTGGTTGTTTCAGAAGGTGTTGATTAATACTCTATAACAGCAGCTTTGACAGTAGCACACCTGCACGTCACTCACATCACAGCGTTATTTATAACTGACTAGCATCAGTACGTGTCATTCACTGGAAAATAGTGACTCCCTGTTTAAAGTAGATTATTAAATCCAGCACATGACTGTTCATAACGTCACTTTTACTCAACATTTTGATTTTAGCACATAACACCGGGCTCTCAGTTCAGGTATTTTACACGCCCTCACCTCGTACTGCTCCGGGTTTGCTCTAACAACCCGCATTTATATCATAGTGGCGCTTCATACAACGTTTTTATTTTTGTGCCACGGATTTAGAACATATAAGACAAACTGATTTTAAATAAACATAACTGATCTTTCCATTCATCTTTAAAGATTAATTTGTCAAAAGTTAGAACCTTTTTTTGGGTAAACCATGCTGTGTTTGTTTGTGTTTCGTGAAGATTTGGACACGTTGGAGGAGCATTGCAATTGTTTCTGTGTATTTACGGTAAACTATCGCATTGATTGGCCCTGTTGAGTGACGTGTATAGCCACACCCACTTTGAGGGCAAAACACCTGTAAAAAAAAAAATCCACCCAAAAAAATCAATGGCTGCTGTGAGGTCATCTGGCACAAAACTGCTCATAACGTCACTACTACTCAATAATTTGATTTAATTTCTGGCGCAGATTTAACTTTAGGCAAATATTGAAGGAACAAAGTTTCATTAAAGTCTGCCGAGACAGTTTTGCATGATGCTGTGACAAAATCACCTGGACAGACGGACAGACAGACAGAAATGTTTTTGAGACTGGTTTCTGCTCCTCCAATGTATGAAATATAAAAATACCATTGAAAGAGTGAGTTCTGACCAATGCACAGACAAAACCTTTCATTTATTTATATAGATGCACCTGTTTCTGATACGTTATAGTTTCCATAGCAACAGCTCTTTTATGGAAGGAGTCTCCAGTGCCAGAGCTTTGTAAGTCTTTCAGAGGGGGTTTGTGCTTTTCTGCATTTTTTTGACAACAAAAACAACAAGTCGCAAGAGAGAGAGAGAGAGAGAGAGAGAGAGAGAGACAGGTTTATAGCTGTGGTAACAAAAGTTGTTAATTAACACATGTTAAAATGATAATAATTAAGAGATTAAGAGTAAATAAATAACTTGTGCATGTGCTGGAAGAGATTATTAAACAGATCGAGGCTGGATAGAAACTTCACTTGGATTGGCCTTCATCACTTTAAAGATGAGCTGGAGCCAGATTGGAAACGCTTAAAAAGAAAAAAGAAAAAAAAAAAGGCGAGCAATAGCATCTGATAAATCACGCCCATGAGCTGAGACGTGCTAAAAGCCCGTCCGCCGCACCGCCTTCATCACCCCGTCGAGCTCCAGGGCCGCGTCCAGATCCGAGCATTTGGAACAGCTCACGCTACTAACCCCTCCGTTCTTGCTGATGCTCGGCTCTCACTCCAAACCCCCCCCCACCCCCACCCCCTTTGCTTAATTAGCTCTGACTGCTCTGATTGAGCAGCTCGGTCCAAGCCAAAGCTCCTGGGGAATAAATGAACACTGTCAGCCCTTTAATTATTGAATAATTGTCAGTAAAAGATGGCCGTGGTTAGTGATATTAAAATGGATGGCATAATCCAGGCAGGATTGGTGTGTATGGAGAGAGGGTTAGCACGGTTAGCATGTCCTCTAACCGTGTGTGTGGGGGGGGGGGGGGGTGGGGGTGAGGGGGTATGTGATGTCGGAGTCAGTGGGCGGTAAGGAAAGAGGTGATGGGATCAGGTTTTAACAGAGTCTCAGTGGTTAAGTGAGTTAATCGCTCTAGTAAGCATCGTCTAGAAGCTGGGAAAAAGGACAGGACGATGATGATGATGATGATGATGATGATGCCTTCAGTTGCAATTCTCATCCAAATCAGCTGTTAGAAACGATTCATTTCATATTTTGATAATGATTATGATGTGTGACGTGAGTTTCAGTGATGATAAGTAAATTTTGTGGCTCAAAGTCAGTTGCTCACTTAGAGCTCAACCGCAGAGCACACACACGTACACACACAGACATACACACACACACGTGCAAAAGAAGAGCCAAGCACGCTATTATTAGCTAGACTGAAAAAAACAGAGAGCAGCGAGGGCAAGTGCTGAAAAAAAAAAAAAAAAACAGTAAGAATGTAAGAGTGTGAGAGGAAACTGCAAAGCATGTTGTTATTATTATTATTATTATTATTATTATATTTTTTGCATTTTTCTAAACAAGATGTCCGTTTCAAAACAAAATTTGTACCTTTGCACTGACATCGATATAACTCTTCTCTCAGTAAATATTCGAAGGCAGAGATTATACAGTAAGTTCCCTGATTTTCCTGTCTGAGCACCAAACACGCAAATCTAGTTAAATATTTTTGACTTTCACTTTATAGTTGCAACAAAAAAAAGTACTGTAGCATTGTGCTGGATTCTACTTCATGCAATTCGAAGCAGAAGCTACAGTCCCTCTGAACCGTCCGAACAGACAACACGGCTAACTCGAGCTACAAAGCTAACTAGATTCTAACACAAGGCTGAATTTAACACTAATGGAGCTGATGTTAATCTACAGAGGTTCCTCAGGACTGTCCACCACCTCCATGGTTTATTCTCCTCACCTTTTGGATACACAGTACTGCTAAGAGTTCAAAACTACTTTCACCTCCTTAATTAATTAATTAATTAATTAATGTCGCTCGCTAACTGTCGGTCGCCAGCTCTGCCAGTCCCGGTTATTTAGTTCAGCCAGGCGCAGAAGGATATGTGTGGGCGGAGCAAAATGACTGGTTAAAGACAATCATAATCTGTTGATAATAAATGTTTGTGAAACTGTGCATAAAAGCAGCATCACATCTAAGGTCATGGTGTTGTGCTGAATAGCGGAATGGCTGTTATATCGACAGTGTTTGGGTTGTGCCCTCAGGCCACTTCACAGACGTTCTGATAACCAGCACAACAGAGCGACCTTAAGTGTCATTAACATGTGATGTCTTGCCCCGACATTAATCTGGCAGGAGCCCTAACATTTTACGAGCGCTGTAACTTGGTTGTAAAGGCATTGTGATGACGTTAAAAAAAAAAAAAAGTTAGAATGACTTTGATAAAATGGCATTGAGATAACTTTGAATGAATGATCCAAATACAACTCTGCAAATATGAAAAATAATGAAATTTGAACCTTTATTGGGAGCGTTAATACCGATTACCATCCACTGCTACTGTTAAACTTAATAAAACATAGCTGTTACCAAGTTATCCATAATCCCTAAAGAACGTTAAAGTAGTGAGAAGGACAACAACAAACATATTTCTCAGTGCTCTAAACAGGAAGTGATGTTATCGGTTGCTGACAAGTAAAGTTTTTTTTTAACCCACTATCAAGTGTCTACCTCTTGGCGGGGGACAGAGGAAACTCAGTGGTTAAGGCATTGGACTATGGTTCAGCAGGTCCCAGGTTCAAATCCCATGACCACCAAGTTCCCCCTATTTGGCCCATGTCTCATCTCTCACTGACTAAGTTCTGTTTGCTGAACATGAACAGTTCACAAATAAGGTATTTAAATACAAACAGACATTTAGCAGACGATCTTATCCTTACATAAGTGCTTCAAAGTTCCCATCATTAAATATACCCTTGCACTGGTTCACTAGGTTACTAACTAGAAGTACCATCAGTCTAACACTGTTGGGAAGGGTATCGAAAGAAAAAGATAGGTCTTTAGTCATCACTTAAAGATTGTCAGTGACTCGGCTGTACGGACATCTAGAGGAAGTTCATTCCAACACCTAGGAGACCGAACAGAAAACATTCTAAATGCATGTCTTCCCTCATGTCCTGAGAAATGGTGGGATCAGTCGAGCAGTGCTGGAGGATCGGAGGATACGTACAGTGGAAAGCAACTGGTAATCAAGCTAAAATTTAACGCTGGCTAACAATGCATCGTAAGCACAACAAACGCAAGACAAGAACAAACTGAAAACCTGAAACTTAAATATGTGCCAATGGGTGCGAAGATAATCAGGAACTGAACATGTGACCCGCAGTGGCTGGTAGAAGCTGTAGTCTTGCAACTTTCCGGAGTTTTCCTGACATTTGTATTATTATAGATGTTGTTCATTGTGGTAAATATATGGGCATATCTTGTTATACCCTGATTAACCATAAAATCACAATGAAAAACATTATGCCCAGTATTGTGCAGGTTCTGCTTGTGCAGGTTGGGCAGCTCCGTCCCCTTGGGGCATGACTCAACAAGACCTCTCGAGTACTGTGGCAGCAGATCCTTTTGGTGCTGTGGGTTGCAGGGTAGGACCTCTTTGGATTGGACTTGTTTGTGCAGTGTCTCTCATGGGTGTTCAATCGGATTGAGATCTGGGGCGTGTGGAGACCAGGTTGGTGTCCTTTGGCTCTTTGCCTGCTGGGTCCCTGTACATAGTGGGCAGTGATGCATTGGGTGTTCTGGTGCCATTCTATCACGGCCAGCAGTAAATTTTTCCATTGGTTTGTGCTGCATTGGCTTTTCTGTTGGATTGGACTTGGCAGGCTGGCCTTTTTGTTTTTATTTTTGTGTCTTAGGTGGCCATGATCATCACCAGTTTACTCATGTATATAATTGATAATCAGTTTTAAAGTGTCAATGTTATGACTGATTGGTGTAATTTGTCACACAGAGAATGGAAAGACGCCTGAGAAGAATCTTCCGAAATATTTATCTCTCTTGTGTATGATAGGCTAAAATCTCATTATTTACATAACAACGCAACATAGTTAATCTGATCTGGCCGAGCTTCACCGGTTAAAACTCGCAACGCTAAATGCTTCATAATCCGCTCTACGCTTCTTCTGGTATCTTCAGGGAGAAAAAGACGTCGAAGTTTGTGCTATTATTACTTTAATACAATAAAAAACTCGCAATATCAGGAAGTGTTTTTCTTCTTCGTGCATAAGTGTGTGCATTCTTCAAGCGGGAATAATAAGCGTGAGCTGCGAATCAGTTCTCGGGGGTTTGGAGCAAAATCGACATTAGGCTTTACACACACACACACACACACACACACAGGCACACATTTAACAAATGAATCACTGAAATAAAACTTTGCTGAGAAATGAGCTTCCTGGATCACTAACACACACACAATTCAATTCAATTCACTAAGTTCCAACGAATTTATCTATGCATCACGCAATCAAGCGTTTATTCCAGTTGCACACCAATTCAACAACTGTTTCGTGAATCTTCCATAATAATACCAGCTCGATTTAAAGTTCTGAGCAAAAGTAATAGCACCATGTAGAAGCAGGAAGAAGTGGCGTGTCCTTACAAGTAGCTGACGCGCTGCAGTGGCCAAGCTGCAGGACTGGGAGATTTAGCAAACGCCGATGCGAGGAGGTGATCTGTCACCTGGTGTTAGTATCAGCTGTTGGTGTCCTGGTGAGCGCAGACTGGAGTGTGGGACGTCTTCAGGACCTGTGGAAGCCCTAAAAATGTTCACGCATCAGTCATGCTCAGGACACTTTTACTAAAATCTACGTCAAGTCATTAGTTTTCATTATGATCTTTTTATGTGGACATATTCATTTATTTATTAGTTTATTAATTTATTCAAGTTCAGTACATCGGTCAGATTCTGCATTCATGAATGCCTGAAATTCTCCTCGCTTTATATCTGTTCCAAACACACTCCATGTCTTCCTATGTCTATAGCTTTAAATGAACAGTTTCTGAACATCCAGACCCCCACCCCCCCACCCAAACCCTTTTTTTTTTTCAGAGGAGAGTGATGTAATATGTGTGTGTGTATGTGTGTGTGTGTGTGTGTGAATGTAAGACTATTAATTCAAAAAGACATTCTGAATGTTCAAAGTTAAAACGAACCTAAAAGTTAAAGAAGTCAAAGTTTGATGCTAACAGTTAGTTGCTAAGTGCAAACGGCTAAACAAGCCATCTTTAGCGCTTTAGAGACATCCGGGCCGAGACATTTAGCTCTGTATCAGTTTTAATTTTGATATTGATAAAAACAGATTAAATTATGTAAGAGGAAGTTATCATTAATTAATTAACATTAAAAAAAAAAATCTTAAAAACAAGCCTACAGTAGGTTAGCTGTTAGCGGTTAGCACATTTGGGGAAATTCAAGATCTAATTAGCATTGTTTTTGTTTGTTTGTTTGTTTGTTTACATGCACTGGAGACTGATCTAAACGTCTAAACATGACTACAAAAAGTCAGTTTTAAGGAACCTTAAGCTTTAAAGATCTCCTGTAGACGACCTGTAGACTAGTCCGCATGTCCACTGGTGCACTGTGGTGCGTTGTGGGTGTGGCTAAATGCAAACGTGTCATGAATACGCAAGCAGAAGCTTGGCCGTGAAAACATCGACATTATTTATTATTTATTAGATAGTTTAATAACAGATTGATAAAAGAAAGTCGCAGGTTATTTTCGGCAGTCGGTTTTAATCGTCCATGAGACCTTCGGTCAAGAGGAGGAAATGGTGGCGTGATGATGTCATCATTATGTAGTTGCTTTTTATTCAATGTTGTGCTGAATAAATTCTCACTTATAGTTATGATTTAAGTATGAATGAATCTCATTGCAGTAATAAAGAAAAAAATAATTTGGGTTTAATAATAAAGTTGTGAAAGCTGTTTTAGACAGACACACACACACACTTGACTCGGGGTAACACAACGGTCAGGTTTATTTACATCCTGGTTCGGCAACAAGAGCAGTGAGGGGTTCAGCATCCTCCTGAGTGTGTGTGTGTGTGTGTGTGTGTGTGTGTGTGTGTGTGAAAAGTGGACATGCTGTCATCTGCATTTGAGCCTCACTGAGTTTAATTCGGGTCAGCAAGAGCCTAAACGAGCTCAGACCAGATGGAAATCTGCAATTAGAAGCGAGGGATTTATTTTTTTCTCCGTTTAACGCCTGGGTTTTATTTTTGGAATCGTGGCTTTGGAGCAAAAACTGAAAAGTTGCAGAGTAGTACTTTTTTTTTCTTCTTCTTTTTTTTTTTTTTTTTTAACTGGGGCAGATTGGTAAAACCAATTGTGGGCGGGGCTAGAATGAATACATTATAAGAGGGTGTGGCCATATGCTAATAACGTGCGG
Source organism: Clarias laeviceps (assembly GCA_030014305.1). Taxonomy (NCBI): domain Eukaryota; kingdom Metazoa; phylum Chordata; class Actinopteri; order Siluriformes; family Clariidae; genus Clarias; species Clarias laeviceps. The sequence continues at coordinate 1,457,608 of JAQMYJ010000008.1, forward strand.
TCCGATCCGGATTCGTTAACGCTCAGGTCATGTGATCATCAGGTGTGTGTTTCTGTTCATGATTTTTAAGGGTTAGGGGTTTAAGAGAGATCCAGACTCATAACAGCAGTAGCTAATATAGTGTGTGTGTGTGTGTGTGTGTGTGTGTGTGTGTGTGTGTGTGTGTGTGTTTTATACTTGTGCTGGAGGCAGGAAACATCAGCGCTCTACTCGTGTACAGGATTTTATAGGCGGAAAGTTCAAGCAAAAAATAGGAAAGAAACAAGGAAGAAAAAAAAGAATCCCCTGAGACAGAGAGAGAGAGAGAGAGAGAGAGAGAGAGTGGAAAGGAAAAAGTTTACAGAACTAGGGGAACAAATTTTATATTGGTTTCTGTTGAAAATGTGGGATATAAATAAAGCAGCGTTTGGATAGAAAAAATTCAACAAGAGATTCAGAAAGAAAGAAAAAACTAAGAGAGAGAGAGAGAAAGAGAGAGAGAGAGAGAGAGAGAGAGAGAGAGAGAGCTGTCATGGTATCACTTAATTCACTGCTTCTCTCTGTCTGATGCAATCATGTTTCTATCCATCTAGTTTTTACCTTCTCTCTCCTTATACAGTTTCTTTCTTACTTTCATCTATCTATCCATCTTGGTCCATCTCTCTCTCTCTCTCTCTCTCTCTCTCTCTCTCTCTCTCTCTTCAGTACCCATCAGCCCCTGCGAGTCACATGTGTGTTGGTCTCTGTTTTTTTTTTTTCTGCAGTGTGTCTTTGTCCAGCGTCTGCTGTCGTATGTTAGCGTTCACTTCCTGTTCCTGATAGTGTGTGTGTGTGTGTGTGTGTTTATTTGACTCTCTGTTATTAAGATTCTGCACTTGCATCCGCTCCATGACTCGTTCACCTTAGTCACACTGTACTGGGTGTGAGGGTCCCAACTGTCCCAGATAGGGACAGTGCACAGTGAGGCCCCTGAGGGCCCGTAAATGCTGAGAGGTAAATAGGTGAGAGGTGGGTGGAGTCTGATTATAAAAAGGGCGTGGCTAAGTTAGAGGAAGTGCAGTGTGTCACACTACAGTTTAAAAATACATACAGTCGGAAACTGATCGCTCATGTGTGGAGTGTGTGGAATAGTTTTTTTATTTTTTCTGTCTCACTAAGAACTGAGAAAGAAAGAAAGAAAGAAAGAAAGCAAGAAAGAAAGAAAGAAAGAAAGAAAGAAAGAAAGCCCTGTCCTGTGTTTGTGTTGCAGGTGGTGTGGAGTGATGCAGACGTCCCGGTCTCAGAGCCACCGAGTCTGAACACACACGCAACAGGAAGTCCTGCTAATGCGAAGAACACACAAGACATGGTGAGTGTGAAGCAGTTACTATGGCAACCGGGGTCTCTTAGAGATCGCTCTTCCATTTCACACAGCGTGGGAGCGTGTGAGAGAGACAGAGTGAGAGAGACAGAGTGAGAGAGACAGAGTGAGAGAGAGAGAGAGAGAGAGAGAGGTAGTAGTATTGGCATTGGAGACCGGGGATAATGAAGGAGCAATGACAAAAAAGAAGAAGAAGAAGAAGAAGAAGAAGGTGAGGATGAACAAATGTCTGGTGCAAGTCCCAAACAGCCCCTGTTCACTACATAGTGCACAAGTTTTGTGATTTTGTATCTACGTGTAAAAGCAGTGTGAAGCCGCATAAGTCTCTTAGTCATGTGTTATGTACAGAATACCCATAATGCACTTTTGTGTTTGTTTGGGAATCATCACCATCACCATCATCATCATCATCATCATTTTACATTTACATTTCGGCGTTTCTCAGACGGTCCTATCCAGAATGACTTACAGAAGTGTTTTGAAGTTTCCAATGATGGAAACTTAAAAAAAAAAAAAAAAAAAAGCAGAAGCTCCTTACACCGTGGTACTGGGTTTTGTTTGTTTGTTGTTGTTGTTGTTTATTTGGGTGATGGTGATGCGGCGGCATGGTGGCTTAGTGGTTAATGCTGTAGCCTTGTACCTCCAAGGTCCAGGTTTGATTCCTTCATCTGGTGTGTGAGTGTGTGCATGGAGTTTGCATTGAGTTCAGATTAGGCTGCCGTTCCCAAATTGCCCATAGTGTGTCAATGTGAATATGTTTGCGCGCCCTGTGATGGAGTGGTATAGATGATAAATGAGCAAGAGAGAGATTAGCATGTCCATCATCATCATCATCATCATGCTGTTCTTCTTTTCAATTCTTACTGTTTTTTTTTTCTTCTGCCTCTTGGTTCTCTGCTTCAGTTTTAGTTGTCTGTATAATTCTACTTTTTATTCTCTTCTTCTTTTTCTATTCTTTTTAGTCTTATTTTGTCTTACTCGTTGCATCTTTTTCTTCTTCTAGTTGTTATTTTTTTTTTTTTTTTATTAGCATGTCTTATGTTTGTTGTTGTTCTTCTTCTCTGTCTTTTGTTATTAGTCTTGCTTTTATTTCGTCTTCTTCTGTTTCTTCTTCTTCTCCTCTTTCATCTTCCCATTACACTTGTTGTTAGTCTTGTTTTTCTCACTGGCTGCGTTCCGATAGGCTTGCAGTTCCCTGTGAAGTACACTGCACTGCACAGGCTGTTCCGCCATGTTAAGTGTGATTTCAAACCACAGGGGGCGAAACTGCTCAGTTCAAAGGGAACTGTGATCGATGTAGGGAACGAGTCCACTATGGGTCTTCACTTCACGGGAAGTGGACATGAAAAACTTTCACATCAATCATCGTGCCTCGCTGAAGCGAAAAGGAATTCATATATTTATTATCATTATTATAGGGGACGACATTATATTAATATGACCCAATAATTTAAGTTATTATTAACACATTAAAAAGTTAATTTACTCAATAAATCCATAGTATCATCCTTAGTCTGATCCACACACACAACTTGTCACAGGTTTTACATCGGATGACCTTCCTGACGCAACCCTCCCATTTCATCCAGACTTGGGACCGCAAATGCATCCAGTGGGCGGGGTTTGGGCGGGAATTGACCTCTGGGCCTTCTGCATGGCGGGCCAGAACCATCAAAGTATCATTTGGGCTAGTAATCAGTAGAAAGAACTCTGTACAATAATGATTTCTCTTGTAAATTAATCGAATAGTTTATTGGCGAGTTATACACACACATTTCAACAGTAAATGTTTAATGGTGTCAGAATAATTATTTGATATTTAATGTCTGTAGTGTGAGATTTCCACAGCAGCAGCGACAGGTATCTGAGGTGCTTATGTTACCAGAGGAAGTGACGTCTGTGCTGGAGATGTCCCAGGCTGTTCCCAATGGTGGAATTTTGTCGAGGGAAGTTCCCTTCCCCAGCATTCCCTGCACAGGGAGTCGAGAGCACCTTTTGGAATGGAACACAGCCACTTTCTTCTCCTTCTACTTCTTTTTCTGCTACTACGTCCTTGTTTTCCCAGTTCGGATGGTTGCATTGTGCTGCTTCTGTGCTGATGTTTGTTCGGTGTGATGATGCAACGATGTGAGCGGTGCTGGACCTCGCGCTCCTCCTTGGGTGCTGTATCGATTAGAGCCGATTAGAGCTCAGGCTCGTTAACCTCGAGCACTTCAGGGACAACCATGTGCTAACTCGTCCTATTATAACAATTATTTGATTTGGCTCGTGGTCACTGCACCCTGCGTCTGTTCTCCAGCAGGAACGCGGCTGTGGCTCAGTCGGCACCGTGGACACGAGCTGCAGGAGAATCCATGCGTGTGTGTGTGTGTTAGGAGACTCTGAATTTGGTGTTTGTCTGGAGAAAATGCTGGATGTCAGCACTTACAGTATACTACTGGAGTAAAACTACTCTCTTTAGGGAACCGGGGCTTTAGGTGGTGTGGCCTCGGTACCTGTCATTCAAAGTGAAAGGGGCGTGGTCTTCCACTTCTCAAAGCTAACAGCTCTACGGAAGGGATTAAATTGTGGCTTTACGTGAATGCTGTAAAGGATCAGTCATCTGTGAAGCAAACACACACACAGAAAGAGAGAGAAAGAGAGAGATTGTCTAATTTATGCCATTAAAGTTATCTTAAACTGTGTTTAATTAAATTTACATAGAGAAAAAGAAATGTGAAAGCAAGGTAGCTTTAAAAAACAGAGAAGATGAGGCTGTCAGTGCTTTCTGCAGCCCTTCTGTTCCATCTCTACACACACACACACACACATACACACACACAGGCACAGACACCTCACGCCCCCACGCTGATATTGATGGTACCGTGCAGAGAGAGGCACAGCGTCGGTCTCCACGGTGACAGGTTTCCATAGAGATGTCCATCAGTCACAGTGGGTCAGTGAGTTACCATGGCAATGTAGATCAGTGTGTGTCATGCTCCAGGCTCTCGTCGCGTTCGTCAGCGTGAGCGGTTTGCAGCGTGCCAGTGTGTGTGTGTGTGTGTGTGTGTGTGTGTGTGTTACAGCATGGCATGTGCCCATCATCTTTTATTCGGGACTCAGCAAAGACGAACACGTTCTGTCGCTCTGTTCAGGAGGAGGCGGGGACGCGTTCTTAACACAGTGTGTGTGCGCTTGAGATAAAGTCTGCGCCATTCATAAGCCGCCTTACGGAAAGCTGTCTTTTAGAGAGTGCTTATTTCAGGACGAATTTGACGACAGCGTTGCGTGAGAACTTCATGAGTGCATTCTGCGCGCCAGCTAAAAAAAAAAAAAACATGGAGGACAAAACGTCTGCTTGACTGAGGAATGTGTTTACAAATAAACATCATAGACAACGCATTCCTTTCCTTCCACAAGCCAGTCTTAAAACATGCAGAGTAACGTAGATGCGTATGGAACTAGCTGGCAAATTTTTTTATAAGCTGAATGAGCTTTACATATGGGTTATATGTTCTGTGTTTCTTTAGCTCTGTTTTTTTTCGCCTTACACTATATATCGTGAAATGATTCCGAAGGTCAAGTGGAGTGGAATGCCTGATGGTGGAAAATCAATGGATAACTTGTCACAGACTTGCTGAAGAGACGGATCTGTCCACACAATCATTCAACACCATTACAGGAACTCGGCTGGGAGTGTGTATGTATACTGTGAATATATATATATATATATATATATATATATATATATACAGTACAGGCCAAAAGTTTGGACACACCTTCTCATCTATCTGTCAATG
>JAQMYJ010000008.1:1468317-1495862 GCA_030014305.1 Clarias laeviceps
ACTACAGACCCAAAGAACACGCCCCCTTCAGACTCAAGGGCCACACCTCTTTTATTGTGACTACAGACCCAAAGGACACACCCCGTACAAACCCAGAGACCACACCTCCTTCACTGTGACTACAGACCCAAAGAACACGCCCCCTTCAGACTCAAGGGCCACACCTCTTTTATTGTGACTACAGACCCAAAGGACCTGCTCCCTACAGACCCAGAGACTACACCTCATTCAGTGTGACTACAGACCCAGAGGACACACCCCCTACAGACCCAGAGGACATGTCCCCTACACACCCAGAGCCCACACCTCCTTCACTGTGACTACAGACCCAAAGAACACGCCCCCTACAGACTTAAGGGCCACACCTCTTTACTGTGACTACAGACACAGGAAGATACATCGCCAATAATTCACCTCTTTATGCACACTGGTGTGTGTGTGTGTGTGTGTGTGTGTGCGTAGCTGTAGGTGAAGTATTGGTTGGTGCATTGATTTACCTGTACTGAGCCTGGAACCTTGTGCAGGATGTTTGAACTCAGGGCCTCGAGTCCAATCATAAATCAGACCTTCTATTCACAGCACAATGCAGCACATTAGTGTGCTATTAGTCTTGATACTTAGCACATTGTGTCTGTGTGTGTGTGCGTGTGTGTGTGTGTGTGTGTGTGTGTAAATCAATTCCCATTCAGAAGTGATGTATTTTACAACTATGAATTTGTTATCACAAATTTCTCTTTGAGTGGGGTGGAAGTAGGTGTGGCCTCTGTGCTTAGCTGGTTCAGTGAAGCAGGCGTGGCCTCTCAGCCTATCAGTCACAGTATAGGAGGTGTGGCCTTTGTCTTTCAGTTACAGTAAAGGAGGTGTGGCCTCTATTTGTGTCCGTCATAGTGGAGGCGTCTAAATGGACAGGGCGTGGTTTCAGTGCTTGATTCCACATAGAGTGGGTGTGGCCTCAGTAGGAGTTATTTTCATTGGAAGGCTTATGTGTCTAACAGTTGAAGAAAAAGACAGTAGGTGTGTCTCTGTGCCTGGAACTCCTTAAGAAAAATGTGTCTTTTTGTGACACAAGGGAGGTGTGACCATCACTTGTCAATCACTGTAAAGTAGGTATGCAGGTGTCAATCACAGTAAAGTAGGTGTGTAGTTCTCATGCAGAGAAACCTAACTCGTGGCTTTTGTTTCATTTCATTAGCAGATGTGCTACAAACCCAGGATAATATTATTTGTTTATTTATCATTTTTATGCTAAGTGACCGTCATCAAGACCTAACAGGATTCCAGAGCGATTACGCCAATCTGTAATTTCCTCAGCAGTGCGGCCTGCTCCACAGCTCAGCCCCCACACGGGAGGAAAAGCGACTTCCTGTTTCTCGCGGCACAAAGAGGCTGCTGAAGAAAGAGGCAGTGTTTCAGCGCACTCTGCGTCTCTCTGCGTTAATTAAATGGCTGAGTGTCATGACGTCGCACAATGCCCTCATTCAGCACCATAAAGGCCTCGGCTCTACGAGTCTCCGTGAGTCCGTTGCTCCTGGCTCTGCCTTGGCTGTTTAAAATGCCTGCGGGGTTTCTGCCTGGCATTGATGCACACTCAAGGTTTGGAGATTTCTCCCAAGGTGCAGGAACGCCCTGCTAGACAAGATAAGGAGCTGAAATAAGAGCCTCTCTTCAGACCTTTTTGGTGTAATTGACGCTATCAAATCTAGGCGCTATGCAAAGCGGAGTAATGAGGGATCGGTTTAAAGACTGCAGCAAAACTGAGGCGTAAAATCTGTTTATTTGTCCACTGGCTTTTCTTTAAATGCTTGAAAGTTCCCCAGCAGCAGTTCTAAGCTTCTTTTAATGTTTCTGTGAGCTCCTGTTTGATGAGCAACATTGTCGGACTTTCCTGATTGAGAAATAAGATGCTACGCAGTCTTCATGACAGCAATAGCAATAGTTTGTCAATATACTAAACTCATATTAGACGTATTATTAAGCTCTACCCGCTACACCACTGATATGTCCACACTGGCTTGTGACAGGGTTCTGGCAAATGTGATCCTATCGCAAATCTACAATGAATCACAGAAAGATTTGTTTGTCCACATGAACTTCACTGACTATAACCAAGCCCTCGACTGTGTCGACCATGACCGGCTGTAGATTGTCCTGCAAGGACTGGGTGTGCCAAAGTATCTGGCCAAGTTGTTGTAACTGCTCTACACAAACCAAGACGCCACTGGTCGATTACCAAAAGCTGATCTTCAATACAACCCTCCAGTCAAGAAACGGAATAAGGCCTGAAAAGAAGAAAGCAAGAACTTTGGCTTCAACATCAAAAAGACAAAGATTATGTCCTCTGTGGAGAAGGAAATATCAATAGAGCAACTGACGGTGAGAAGTTTGACAGCATACGAGAATTTACTTTCCTGCATCACGGATCGATAAAAGAGGTGAAAGCAGTTCAGGAAATAAAGTCCAATTCACAAAGTGATGATGAGCATCAATCAAATATGGAAAATGAGAACATCAGCATGGAAATATAATGCAGATTAGTTTATGTTTTATGTTTATGTTTTATTCCTATTGGTATCTCTGGTTGCAAAAAGGTAGACAGGAGGAAAACACGTTTGAGCAGTGGTGTTGGAGTAAGCGCCTGCACATTCCACAGTCAGAAAAAGTGAAGAACAAGCAAGTACCAGGACATATAGAACCAGACATATCTCTGGAAGGGAAAATCATAACATTTTCTTATTTCGTTCATGTAAATGTGATCAATCTCACTGGAGAAAGTGCTTGGAATGGTCAAAGGAACGTCCAAAGAACCTCATGGTTTAGACACCATCAGATCCAAGACCAGTCCAAACATGATGTAGCTGAAAGAACATAAAAGCAGTACAAGAAAGAATGGAAAGAACTGTCCCATAAAATCACAGTGAGTCAGACTCGACTTAACAGATAACATCAAAATCAAGTCACCGTGTGCACCGGCCCCCTACCTATCCTTCAGCATGCTGTTACTTTACACAGTATTTTTATTCTCCTGCAGTTCTTGCACTTCAGTAGTTCACAGTCTCTACCTGTTTTTTGTCTTTTTATCTTGTGAATATTTTATATCTGCTTGCACGGTAGAAGGATAATGGATAATAAAGGGAAATATAGAGGGGTGCAAAGCACATGTCCGTTTATGATTAAGATTTATGATCATCACTAATGCTGAGTCATAATTTAGAAATATAAATGCTGCATTTATTGCATGCTTCAAAAATACAATGCTGCTCCATGTCTGACTGTTAATCCCTAACCCCTACACCCTACACCTAACCCCTACACACTACCACCAACACATATCCCCTATGTCATAAACCTTACAGCTGAGCCATTATTACCCTACATACTACTGTATATCCCCTACACCCTACCACAACCTTAATACCTACTACCCTAAATACATCCCACCCTAAATAAACATCATTTTTAAACCATACAACCTGACTCCACACCTTGACCCACCTATAGTACACACTACCACAGTCTTAATACCTTACACATAACTACTAATTCCTACAATTGTAGCATAATCACTTTATTTATAACCCCTAAGTCCTACAACCTACTCCTATCCTTAATCATGCTATGGCCCTAAATCCTACACTTACCTTATCTCACACTTACACCCTGCATCTTCCTTATATACCTATCCATAACTTACCCTTATACTCTTTCCCAAGCCCTAACTTACCTCCATACCCTAGTCCTTACCTTACACACTATAGCTAATCTTAACCTGCCCTTTAACCAAAATTCTAATCTTAACTACCCTAGGCAATCCACTGCACCATACATCTACCCCTAACCCACCCTACCTTTAATACTCTACCCTCTTCTACCCTTAACCCTAACCTAACTCACCTTACATGTAGTCCCACACACCATACCTCCAACCTTTAAACCCAATCACCCTACCTATAACCATAATACCTTACAATCTACTTCTAGCCCCTACACGTTACCCTAACCTTAACATTATCCTTAGACACTACCACTAGAGGTAATACACTACACTCCCCTACACCCTACCTCTAAACTTAATACCCTTAACACCACTCCTATCCCTGACACCCTACCCTAAATTTAACCTACCCTCTACACACTTCTGCAAAATCTTAACTTACCTTTGCTCCCAACCCTAAAACTTAACCTACCCATATATTCTACTGTACCTGTACCTTAACCTACCCTTACAACCTACATAGAATATTAATAACCTACACACAACCCTACACGACTACACACTAACCCAGACATTAGCCTACCCCTAAATCTGACCCTATCAATTACCTCATACTGTACCTCCTAACCTCTACTGTACATCCTAGCCCAAAACTTAACCCGACACTACAACCTACTTCTGACCCCTCGCCCCTACCCCTTACTTAACACCCTGCATCATATCATTCATCAGCCTCCTGTTCAAAAAGTACTCTTTAAAGATGCGTGACTTGGGGCTAATGAATACATAAGAACCTGTTAAATTGATTTTCATTTATATTTTCACAGCTGTATACACACTAGGTCTTCTCTTGAATATTCTCACCTTATTTCAGCATTGAACGTCAGTAAAAATCTCATCACGGTAAAGTTTAAAGGGGCGATATGCAATATTTAAATTGCATTCAGAGCGGCGATATGTAATAAAAAGTTACTTGTGTATTATCTGCGCTGTCATATCTGAGCTCCATCATGCTGTGAAAAGACGCATTATACAAGTGGGATTTGCTGGAATGAGATATTTCTGTAAGTGTAAAATCATGTTGCTCAGGTACCAGACGCTGTTAGATTTATGAAAAGAATAAAAGAAAGTATTTTTATTCGCCTGGAGTGTTTGATCTGTCTGATCCTGTGATTTACTCTTAAACTATTGCGCAGTTTCATTTGTTTCGAGCCCATTTTGGGGCCATCGGGTCTTAATTACACTTTCAATAGTGTTTACAGATATTCCTTTATGTAGTTGTTTTAAAAGCCTCTTTTGCTGTGATGGACAGGCATAACAGCCACGCCTCCTTCAAAGAGACAGTTAAAAGACCTTTTTGTATTGAGACTGGTAGAATGAAAGGCCATGCCTACTTCATTTAGTGATACGCACAGAGGCCACACCTACTTCCATTCAGCTCAAGGAGAAGTACAGGATAAAGTAGATATAGACATCCCTTCTGAATGACAATCATCTCACATCCTATCTTTCTCTCTTTCTATTTCTCTCTTAAACACACATCCAGGGTCATGGGCACTCAAGGCTAAAATGATGCATGTGGGGAAAGAATCCGTCTGGTCGGAACCCCAGAAAACGCAGTCTGATGCTTTCTGCAATGTTCTGCTGGGAAACCTCAGGTCCTGGCGTTCATGCAGATGTTTCTTTGACACGTACCACTTACCTAAGCATTGTTCAGACTGACTACACCCCATCATGGCCCCTCTTTCAACAGGATAATGCGCCCTGACACATTGCTAATATTGTTCAGGAACGGTTCGAGGAACATGACAAAGAGTTCAAGGTGTTGATTCAGATTCCAAATTCTTCAGATCTCGACCCGATTCATAGAGGGGCACGTCATGATGCCAGATGCTACAGCACACCTTCAGAGGTCTTGTAGGGTCCAGGCATTTATGTCACAGAGCTGTTATGATGGGCCAATAGAATACATACAATATTAATGGCCAAAACATGGTATTGGTGCTAAAAAGTGTCTGACCTATTGTCATATAGGATCATATCACACCCTCACTCACTCACTTATCATCAATAGCATCTTTATCTTCATCTTGTATACAGGGACACAGGGGCCTGGAGCCTATCCCAGGAGACTTAGGGCATGAGGCGGGGTATCAATCCATCACAGAGCATATTCATAATATGCTTCATTTTTAGTAAATATGCATACTCATTTATATTTTCATCTGATAAAAAAGAAACACATTGGCTAAATACAATTTCATGCCCTTTTATGGCCGTAGTGTCCATAACTTTTTTGAATTCTAATCTTTCAATGACCTTAATTGTCATACAGATGAAACTTGGCCAATTTAGTTTCAACATGAAAAGACGTAAATCTAAAAAAAGTGTATTATTCTAAAATGTAAAATTGTTAAGATATTGCAACCTGAATTCAACATGGTTACAGACACTACAGATTTTTTATTTTTTTTTGGTTAAGAAATCCTTAATTTTGCACAGAATGCTTTAATTTAATCAATAATTTTTACAGGTCCTATGTTTCTAGGAAATTTTAGTATCAATAGTACTAATATGAATAATTAGCATTTTAAATGATTATTCTTCTAAAGTGAGGCCTTTTTTGGGGCTCATATTAAATCCTCTCTCCAAAATGGCTGAAGTTAGCAACTTGTGATTTTTAGTGAAACATGATTGGTCACTTCCATATTGCATAAACTTCAGAAGTAGCTTTTTTGGACACACACAGTTTCTCTGTATTATATTTATAACATATAAAATAAAATCAGCACGATACTGTGTTTTGGTTGTAAGCAGCTGGATTTAATGGTATGGCTGACCAGGGTGTAGTCGGACATGGATATGCATCCGTCAGTGACAGGGCACAAAAATGTACACAAAAGATTCGACTAGCTGCGTTTGCGTCTTGTGTCACGAAACCAACGTTTTGAATGAAATGTGGTAGATTTGTACATGAATAGCGTGTGTGGGTGTGTGTTTGTGTGTGTCGAGCGCTTATGCAGCAGTTGCGGTCATGACGCATCATGCAGCCTACTTTGTGAGACATCGTAAAAGCACATGTGTGCGTGTGCGTGTGTTTGTGCGTATTAATGAGAGGAAGATGGAGGAAGGAAAGGGGGATGGTGGAATGGGATGGATACAGCTGGAGTGAGAGAGAGAAAGGCAGAGTTTGGTGAAAAGGTAACCATGGCAACTCTCTTTGCTGAGGTCTGAATTGACAGAGAGGAGAGCAGGAGAGTGAGGGAGGGGCGAGGTGATGGATAGAGGCAGAGGAAAAGAGATAGAGAGCGAGAGAGATGGGGATGGGGTGGGGAATAATGCAGAGTCCAGGCTGAAGGGTTAATGTGTGTCAGAGCAGCAGGTTAATCTTTCATCAAACGATAAGGGCAGTGCAGTATTTACACACTAACCGAACCCTGAGGAATACACACGGATAAGGATGGACGGATTGGGGTGGGGGGTGGGGGGGGGGTACTGGTTGGTGGACGGAAGGTTAGGGATTGGGTGAATGTAGAGACCCTAAGATGGAGGGATGAACGGAAAGGACATACTAAATGGATGCACATGGTTTAAATTCATAGACACTCCCATTTATAATGTATGCAACCTGACACCATACACACATGGTAATGGGCCCAACCTCCAACCTGAACACTTTTTTGTACATAATTTGGTCATTAGGCAATTGGCCATCTCTCGTCTATCACATGACACCGGCGGTGAAGACTAGCGTGTGCTTCCTGCTGAATCTTCACAAACTGACACTCATGTAACACACACTGACAAACTGCTATCCACCCTGTTCCACATGCATGAGCTTAAAGACTCCCACAACCCGGTATTGTCACATTTAACTACTATTTGATATGAGATGTTCTTGTTCTTAACAGTATGTATATACTGTACGATATGGCGGCCACATGTAACCTGTGACCTTCATGTACCGAGGGTGCAAATTTACCAGAAACTGCAGGGGGTGCTGTAGCATGATATATGACAACTCCTCTTATTTAAAAATCTTGGCACACAAACACCTCGTCCTGTGAATTTTTGCCTTAAGAAGTAAGATTTTGAAAAAGATTTGCCTCGGCATACGATGCATTTTCGGCATTCCAGCGGTCAAGTCGGCCGTGCATACTTCCTGTTGCGCGTATGTCCGGGAGCCGTTCAAAACTTGTTTGGATCAGTGGAAAGCCGATGCAAATAATACCAGTGTTTACAGGTTTTTTGGTGGGTTTTTTTTTTTTTACCGTTTTAGAATTCAAGAAGGAAAGGGAGCCGCTTTAAGTTTGGTTTTTAAAGCAGCAGGTACCAAGAGGAATCAGAAATTAAGGTTAAGTGACGTTTAATGTCTATTTATTTAATATTTTACTTCATTTACATGTCTTTTCTATAGTAATATTGAAATATTTATATAGGAAATTGTAATATTGGTAATATTTTTGTGCGGCTGGAACGGATTATCTGCATTTACATTATTTCCTATGGGACAAAGCATTTCACCTTAAGAACTCCAGAACAGATTCATTTGTATGCCGAGGTACCGCTGTAGTTGAAGAGTGGGTGGGGTCAGAAATCAGGGAGGAGAAAAAAATCCTGATGCTCAAGTTCGTGACGCATTTCTGTACAGGGTGCGACTTTTGTGCAAGTAGAATAATCGAACGTCGCTGTGTCCTCCATCTGATTCTGAATCTGATTCAGTCTGAATCTTAATCTGATTCTGATTCGGCCCGGTCTGACTCAGCGGCAACGGCAGCAGATGTCATCTCCTATCACAGTCACTTAATGTGGCGTTTCACACTCTCAGCTAATTGTGTCTCGTGTCAATCATGCGTGAAGATGACACGCCGCGGGTAAATAAAACGAAGGTGGCGCTAATTCAGAGCATGATGTTTTAATAAGAGGGTTTATGGCGATTATCTGCAGCCGAACCAGACAGGCTGCCACGTGGGGTTCGGGAATCAGTTGGGATACGGCAGAATTGCAGATCTGGGTTAACACACTGTAGCATGCAAAATCTGCAGTCTGGATCATGTGTGCGTGTGTGTGTGTGTGTGTGTGTGTGTCAGCCGTAATGCCATTACACACCATGTGCGCATTATTGATCAATCTAAGCCAGGGTTATTGGTCTCTAATGCAGCTTTCAAACTACCTCCTCTCTCTTCTCTTCTCCTCTCGTCTTTTCTGCTTTATATTCATTCCCCTTGTATTGTCTTTCTTCCGCATCGCTCCCTCTCTCCCTCTCAGCCTCTGCTTTATATGCGCCTCCGTGTTCTGCTTGCCCTCCCTCCATCTCTGTGTTTCATATTCATCTCCTTCTCTCGAGCCTTTCTCCTCTCTTTCACTGGGAGAGATTATTAATATTAATGCCTCTGTCTCTCCTTCTATCTCTCATGTCCTTTCACTTTCCATATGTCTTTTTTTTCCACCTTCTTCTCTCGGTCTCACGCTCATCATGTAATCTCTCTCTCTCTCTGTCTCTCTTTTCCTCTCTCTTGCTCTTTCACACCTTCTGTCCTTTCGCTTTTTTCAGCACTCATCCATTAACGTTGATCATTTCTTCCTCTCCCTGCAGCTGTGCAGTCATCTATCCAGTTTCGTAATCCCTCGCAACCTATCCCTCACTTTTTTCGCTGGGCTCCGACGCCTCCCCGTGTCAAAAGGGTTTGCGTGTCATGTCCATTATGTGGACAGCGGTCATTAATAACAGTCTATGTTTCACCAGATTCTCTTATTTAAGGTCAGAAAGGTCAAAATATTCCTACTGGGATGGGGGGGGGGTGGGGTCATGTCCCTTGGGGGTCGTTACTGGACGAGCCATCGATCAAAGACAAACAAGCTGTGCCGTCTTACGCCCTCGGTGTGCTGTTAGCTTCGGGTTAGCAGCCATATTGTTCTAGATCAAAGTCCTGTTGAGTTCTTAAATCTGATTGGTCAGGAGGTGTTGATGTGTTGTTGTCTGTAACAGCGGCTCTGAAATATTTTTTACCGTCAATCATTCATCTAAACCATCCAAAATTGGTCTTGCAGCCTGAACACTCCACCTCAATGCATACAAAAGCTGTTGAACATGTATGGAAGGAGTCTCCTGTGTCAGCACTTTTTAAAAAGTTTTGCATTTTGCGACATCTTCAAGAAAGGAGAGATCTTTTAACTTCAAAAAGAGAGGGATTGACTGTTTACAGCTGCTCAGAACAGAATGTAACACATATCAAAGCATTAAATCTATCTTTAAATGGATAGAAAGTATTTTCTGGACATTTTCTGGACACACCACGCTGATGATAATTACCCTATAACCTCCCAGCCTGTTGGGTTTTACTCCTAACTGAACATTCTGACACTCTGACAGCAAATAATTTTATTTACCTGTAAAGTGTTTTATTTTAAAGGCCACTTATAAAGATAATAAGGGTGTGGAAAATTATAAGGGAGTACAAAATGATCCTTCCGGAAGCACATTTCTCTCCGGGGATTGCTTTCGAAAAAAGCCCAAGACTGCAATAGCTCGACAAAGAGAGAGAGAGTTCTTTTTTATTATTGCTCTGGAGATTCATGCATGGTTGCTGTGTAATTATTCTTAATACACTTTGCACACTTCATAGTCATTAGGAGAGCGTTTAAAACAGGATTTATCGCTGCGTTCTGACCTTCTCGCAAAGTCGTGACGTCTCATTTTTTCCTCTGCTTTCTTTTTTTTACAGTAATTCCACTCGGAAAGGTTTTCCCGTATCCGCTGAGGACCTGCGAAGACAAAGGAGATAGAAGATGTGTACATGAGTTGTTTGTGTTTAAAAAAAACAAAAAACAAAGGAAGGACAAACAGGAGAGAGAAGAGTAATTAATTCAGACGAGAAAGGGGGAAAAAACAAGCAAGAAAAATAATGTTTATCTAAACTGAAACCAGCCCCTGGTGGTGGAGTCATAACGCGGATATTTACCTTCTGGAATACCTTTAATACACACAAACTTTACACCTGGAATAGGGGAAGGTCATGACCCAGATGCCATGCGGATCACCACGGTGACCGGCCTTCTCAACCCCGCCCCTTACTTTTTCCTATTGGCCCAGCTGCTGTTTTGGCTCCTCCTCCTGGGCCAAGACATTGCAGGAGCCACATCAACCTGCCCGACACCTTGCAGCTGCTCCAATCAGGCGAGCCGAGTCATCTGTACGAGACGAAACCTGGACGAGGTCCCGGAGAATATATCCAACAACACGCGATACCTAAACTTACAGGAGAACTCGATACAGGTAAATATTGTGCTGATAAATACAGTATATGAAGAAAGCTTACTTACAGAGCTGCAGCACTTGTTCACTCGATTGTGTGTTTGCTGCTTGTCTGTCAATGGTTTCACAGTTTTAATTACTGCAGCACAGAGAGCCGGTAACCCGAGCGCTGCTTAAACGGTGAGAAGAAGGCCGTGTAAGCATCTTTCACTTGACTGCTGAGACAGAAAGCAAATAAAAATAATTACAGTCACCCTCAAAGCCGGTTGAGTTTCAATGCTGAATCAGGTGTTGCCAAGCGACCCAATTCAAACACAAAGTCTTTAGGTTTTAAATGCTTGGAGAATTTAGAGAGGCGATCCCCTTGCGGTTTGGTCTTTTTTTTTTTTTTTTTTTTTATAATAACACTAATAATAATAAAGATGATGCCATTCATCATGCCTACCTGTTAGCATAAAAGATTGATTTGTTGTATCCCAGAGCCCCACTTGAAATGATTAAAAATCTAAAAATGTTTCAGCACCTGAGGGCATCCTAGATATTTTCTCTTTTGGCTTCTTTTCCTTTCGACGCCGTGTTACCCAGAGATTAAAGATTTGTCAGGTTTTCTCAGTTCTCTTGAACACCCCCACCCCGCTCCCACCCCCGCCGATCCCACCAGCCCACAGGGTTTCACACTCTCACTTTAGCTCCCCTCCCTTCTTGCTCTTCACACAGAGAGTGAGATGGCGATGAGCCAGGAGAAGCCTTTTGCTCTCTTCCAAAGGGAAGTAGCTAAGGCTGCGGCTAATGTGCCAGTTCTCTCGGAGTCCCAAAGGTGTGAAATTTCGACGGTGCTTGAAACGCAGTCACCCTTCATCACGTGTCGTGAGGAATTTCAGACGTGTCTAACAAGATACGCCTTGGTTCTGCTCAGTGGTTTTAGTAAAGCTATTTCTCCATCCGTGATAAATCTCTTTTACACGTGCCAACAGCAGGCTGCTGCGAGGTGTTTTTATCAGGTGATACTATCAAACAGTTGTAGCTGATGGAGCATGAACATGTTTTATGAGCATTTGTTTTTTAAAAATATGATATACTGCAAATATACAGGGTGTTTCAAAAGTTCCCATATGTAGCGAAGCAATCGTCAGTGTATATTAGACACCTGCTCATGAATTTGAACACTTGAATTTAGTTATAAACTTGGTAACTTTGTCCTGTATGATTCATGTTTCCATAAAAATGTTGTGACAGCTTCTCAATCCAGTCATTATTTCAAAATATTCTTCTTTTGTCAAAGGTATTCTTACGAGCTATCAGGAAACATATACACCAATCAGCCACGTGAATTGAAAAACATTGATTATCAATTATATACCAGTAAACTGGTGGCAGGATCATGGTCACCCAAGATGCTAAATAAAAGTCAATGCTGGCCCTGATACTCCTACTGCGTATGGAGCTTTGCAGGCAAAGAGCTCAAGGTTGTTGATTTGTGGTACATTTGAACCGTGGAATGTGCCAGAAAAATAAGTCCAATTCATGTACGCTCACCCTGCATCTCACAGCACCCAAAGCCTCGGCCTGTAATGTCCTGGTGCCAGACACCACAGCACACCCCCAGAGGTCATAGAGTGGAGTCATTCCCCGAGAGGCCAGAGCTGCCCAGGTGGCACAAGGCAAACTAACAGAATATTGGGCTTAATATTGTTGTTTTTCAATGTTATGGCTGATTGGTGTATACAGGAGAACACAAGTTAAGAATGTAAAATTCTGGAAACCATTTTGCTAAAAAGACTTTATTTTACTATAAGAGGGTTTTGTAGGAGATCTGTGGGATCTCCTTTTTTGGAGGTTTTTGGAATGCCCTGTAGCACAAACAAAATGACTCTGGAAACTCAGTTTTTTTAAACACTAGTTCTCTGCTCAATAATTCATGAAAGGTACTTTATGTTTTTATCTTTGAGTGCACTGTTAGTCTAAATATTTCATGAGAAGTGGACAGGCAAATCAAACTTAGACACAACTACAATCATGCAGCTGAATTTTAACTTGCATTTCATTAGCTGTAATATCAAACTTCTGAGAGTTTATATATTCATCTCAAATTATACCTAAGCAGTCACATCAAACAGTAAATACTACAAATGCTGTGCAGTTAATAAAAGCAAAGGACTTAACCTGACCTTCTCTCACCCAGGTGATAAGATCTGACACCTTCAAGCACTTGCGACACTTGGAGATCCTCCAGCTTTCCAAGAACCAGATTCGTCAGATTGAAGTAGGTGCGTTCAATGGCCTCCCGAATCTCAACACGTTGGAACTGTTCGACAACCGGCTCACCCTGGTGCCATCACAAGCTTTTGAGTATCTCAGCAAGCTTCGTGAGCTCTGGCTTCGAAACAACCCCATCGAGACGTTGCCTGGCTATGCCTTCCACCGCGTGCCCTCCCTTCGACGTCTTGATCTGGGAGAGCTCAAAAAGCTGGACTACATTTCAGACGCTGCCTTTGTCGGCCTTGTTAATCTGCGCTACTTGAACCTGGGCATGTGCGGTCTGAAGGACATCCCCAACCTGACACCTTTGATCCGGCTGGAGGAGCTGGAGCTTTCTGGAAACAGGCTGGAAATCATAAGACCTGGATCCTTCCAAGGCCTGGAGTCCTTACGCAAACTTTGGCTTATGCACTCCCAGATGTCCGTTATTGAGCGTAATGCTTTTGATGACCTCAAGAGTCTAGAAGAGCTGAATCTGTCCCACAATTCGCTGCACTCACTTCCCCATGACCTTTTCACCCCATTGCAGAAGCTGGAGAGAGTGCACCTGAACCACAATCCCTGGGTATGTAATTGTGATGTGTTATGGCTTAGTTGGTGGCTGAAAGAAACTGTACCAAGTAATACAACTTGCTGTGCACGCTGCCATGCACCACCCTACCTGAAGGGCAAATACATTGGGGAACTGGACCAAAGCCACTTCACGTGTTATGCCCCTGTTATTGTCGAGCCTCCCACTGACCTCAATGTGACCGAAGGTATGGCTGCTGAACTCAAGTGCCGCACCGGAACCTCCATGACATCTGTAAACTGGATTACACCGAATGGAACTCTGATGACCCATGGATCATACCGTGTCCGAATCTCTGTGCTACATGATGGAACTCTGAATTTCACAAACGTCACTTTGCGTGACACTGGTCAGTACACCTGCATGGTGACCAACTCAGCTGGCAACACCACAGCAACCGCTGTCTTGAACGTCACAGCAGCAGATACCAGTGTCAATTACACTTATTTCACTACCGTCACTGTTGAAACTGTAGAAACCACAGGAGAAGAGGAATCTGCCATACGTTTGATCAACGAAACTATCATCCACATCCCTGGTTCTACAACTTCTGGACGTCTCTGGCATGATGGCATCCCAACAACAGCTTCTTCTCTATCAGTTTTTGGATCATCATCTTCTCCGCGAGCAACTAAACCTACATTTACTGTCCCGGTCTCTGAGCCGAGCTACCCCACCGGGATAGATGATGTAATGAAGACTACTAAGATTATAATTGGCTGTTTTGTGGCTATCACTTTCATGGCAGCTGTTATGCTGGTAGTCTTTTACAAGCTGAGGAAGCAACATCAGTTGCACAAGCACCACGGACCAGCGAGAGCGATTGAGATTATCAATGTGGAAGACGAGATTGGTGCCAGTGCTAGCGTCCGTGGAAGTGGAATCTCTGGTGGTTCCACTATGCCCCAGGCCGGATCCAGTGGTGGAAGCCAGAGCTTAAGGCTGCATCATCCAGAGATCGTTAACCTACCCAACCTGGCTCGGACGGACCACCTTAACCACTACTATAAGCCCCACCACTTCAACAACAACATGATGAGTTTGGGACTCTCTGGAAGCTCTGGGATCGGTCTCAACAACAACAACAACCCTTGTTCCCAGGGCCAGCCCACACCGATCTCCTGTTCACAGGTGCCAGTCTCAGTGAGCTCTATTCCATCCTCAATGCCCCTGCCTACCCTAGGTATCCACGGATCACTCAAAGGCCTAATGGGTAAAGGGCAGAACCCTCAAATCGAGCCTTTACTCTTTAAGAGTGGCTCCAAGGAGAATGTCCAAGAGACCCAGATCTGAGAAAGCGAGAGAGAAAGAGAGAAAGAGAGTGTGTGAGAGAAAGGGAATAGAGAGATAAAACAAGGGAGGGAAAACTAAAACGATGACATGAGGGAGACAAAAACAGATGAAGTGTACTGGCTGTTCAGCCCCCGTGGCTTTGTTGTTCTCAGGAGTAACGAGCGAGGTAGACCCAGCATTGTATGACATATTACCTACACTAGAAAAAGACGTTGCTGTGAACCACTACGCCGCAGCACCAGAGACAAAGAGAGGGAGGGAGAAAAAAGCCAGAAAGACACATGCCGCAGCATTTAGATTAATGCTTACCGAACCAACGCTGACTACGTTCAATGTCAAAACGATACCATCAGCTGAGTGAGCACTCTCAATACACACGGTATCGATTTAATACACGATCAGTAACTATGTGCCAAACTCTCACAGATACGTGCCAAAGCTAAATCTTTGTGCAGAACAATAAGTCAGATATGCGAAGATGCTATAGGAAAATAACTTCACACACAGTATGCAGTAAATGAGACGTTTATAAATTTGAAAGCAAAATTTTTATATATGTATATCGAACATACAGATGTGTTCTAAATATGTATATATTACACAAGCAGCCGAAAGCGTCCTAGCCTCGGCGTAGGAGTGCCAAGAAAAGACAACAGTACAGTAGGTCAAGATTATTATTTCATTAGCTGTAGAGGTTTGCAGTAGCATTCAGGGTGGACGGATAAGACAGACCAGCACTGTGTCGAGGGCTTGTGCTTCGTTCTGATGGACTCCGCCATATTCTCACTTTCTCTATCCTTTCAACACCTCGAGGTGGAAGAAAGGGAAAGACAGAGCAATTTTTTGTTTCTTTTGTTTTTCTCAAAGGAACCTAAAGGGCAAAAGACAATTATCTAAAAATTTGAAATAACAAAAAAAAAAAAAAACTGTGAAATGACACATGATATATAAATATATTTTTCATTCAGAGAAATAAATTATGAAGAATCTTTAAAAATCTTTTTTTTTTTTGACCGAAAGCCACGTCTTTGGATGGATCGAGCGTCTGCACTTTGCCGACATTTAGCGTGCTCGCAAACGGCCAAACGTCGGGATTCTTCTGGAGATCCTGGGGTTTCTGTTTTGACTCGTTTTTAGTCCTTGAAGTCCCTCTTCCCTATTTTTTTCATGTTGAATTTTACTAACAGGGTTTTTCGGTGACGTGTCATGTTTTGTTCATCCTTCGAGTGAAATCGATCCCTGATTCCTGTTGAACATTTTAGCGTTAACGATGTTAAATTCAGCTGAATTGTACGGATTGACGAGGGGAAATAAAATCACAGACACACTATGCTAACCATGACGCAGTAATAGGTAACGTAACTAAAAGCAAAATGTGAATTTTTTTCTAAATGCTGCTATAAACACAAACAGAGAGAGAGCGAGAGCTATATATATAAATATATATATAATAGAGAGTGTGATATAGAGAGAGAGAAAGAAGGGAAAGCAAATTTTTTATGATGATTTGTCCCTCTATATTAAAGACATGAATACAATTTTATGGCTATTACACGTAATAAAATAATTCTAATTATAAAAATGCCTATATGTCAGCTTTTTTTACTTTTTATGTTTATTTTTTGTTAAAGTTTAATTTCCGTTCCTTTTGTATCCAGAGGTGATGTTTGTATTTCATTGTGCTAGACGTGATTGTCACCACAGCGGATTACATTTTATTCCCAGCGGAAAAAACAAACAAACAAACAAATAAACAAACTAAACCAACTGAAGCAAACATCAAAAAAACATTAAACATTAAAAAAAAAAAAAAAAACAGGAAGGGCGTCTGATCTAGGCGTCTTTTCGACACTGTTTTCTACGACCTCAACCAGGAGCCTGGATATATTTTTTCCCCTTGTGTGACTGAACAGAAAGCCAGGCTCTGGCGTTAACGTTACTGCAGCGGATTAGAACCTCGTCGACACGGACAGATACTTTTAAAGAAAGCCTGATGACTCTTATGGGAGAAAAAAAAGGGGGTAAGAGATTGAGAAAAGTATTGGAAAGATGATTTTTTTTAATGGACAAATATCTGAGAAAATATAGAAATATAGAGCTCTTTTAAAAGAAAACAGACCTATTATGATAATAAGTGTCTTTCATTATTTGTTTTTATCTAGTTTCATTTTTTCTTTCTTTTTTTTTTAAAGATCGAGTGTTATCTTAATTGTAATATTGTTATTGTTATTATGATTAGCAAACTCGTTATTCTGAGAAATATTCTGTTTAGCGGAATTAAAAAGAAATATGGCACACGAAACATGAGAAACATACAGAGTCCTTGTGTTTTTTTTTTTTTTATTGTATTTATTTGTTTATTGATTATTTTTATTCATATTATTATAATTTTTTTTATTATTATTATTATTATTATTATTATTATTATTTGTATGAGCCGGTGGTGTGTCATGTGTGCTGCTGCTGCTGCTGTTTAGAGGGATGATATGAGAGCACAGAAAGAGTCCTGTTCTCAGAACGACACCTATTAGCGGTGCTGAGAAGAGCCGCTGCACCGTGTCAGCATCCCGTTGCCATGGCAACCCGCCTTCGATATAATTGAGCCGAACCGCATCAAAGCTGACGTGCCGTCTTTGCTGGTCCATTTGCTGGTGTATCTGAAGATCCTTCAACCTGAAACACACACAAACATGGGCACGGGCAGGCACACACACACACACACACACACACACACACACCCTCGCTCTGGCCCCAGCATTTTCACTCGTTCCCACGGCGAGGTTTCCTTGGCAACTGTTGCGGCTGCGACGGTCACCAGCGCTGTGTTCAGGTCTCTGATGCAAATGTGAGGACAGAAAATGTTTCTTGAAGGTGTAACATACATATGCGCACACACACACACACACACACACACACACCAGTTCATTGAGATTCATGAAGCTCACACAGCCATAACTAACACAGCACTGATCTTCCACATGCACAGGTGTGTGTGTGTGTGTGTGTATGTTTGCGTTTGTGTAATGATTTTCCGATTTGTCCTGATGCAGAAATCTAAACCTAAATATTAACGATTTGGAACAGCGATAAACATCGTGTAAAACTCAATAGCACGAGCGCAGTGTTTATTCATACGCTTTACAATTTTGCATACTGTTACATACATAAATTATATATTCATACAATCTCTTTCTGTGTCTTTCCATGTCTCTCTCTCTTTCTGTCCTTCTTGTGTAAGAGGTGTGTCCTTTATGCATGCTTCTTAAAATAAGAAGGCGTGGTCTGTGTGGCGCGGTGTGTGGTCTATTACAGCTGTTCAAGGAGGTGTGGCTTCTGTGTGACTTCCAGCAAAGGAGGTGTGGCTTCTGTGTGTGTGTGTGTGTGTGTTCCAGAAAAGGGTGTGTGACTTCTATATGACTCCCAGTAAAGAAGGTGTGGCTTTTGTTTGAGTCCCAGTAGAGGAGGTGTGGCTTTTGTGTGACTTCCGGTAAAGGAGGTGTGGCTTCTGTGGGTGTTCCAGTAAAGGAGGTGTGGCTTGTGTGTCTTAATAAAGAAGGTGTGGCTTAATGTGTGAATCTCAGTAAAGGGTGTGTGGCTTTTGTGTGTGTGTCCCAGCGAAAGAGGTGTGGCTTCTGTACATATTTAAGAAAAGTAGGTGTGGCTTAATGTGTGAAACCCAGTAAAGGAGTTGTGTCTTCTGTATGATTCCCAGTAAAGAAGGTGTGGCTTCTGTGAAGCCCAATCAAGGAGGTGTGGCTTCTATGTGAGTCTCAGTAAAGGAGGTGTGGCTTCTGTGTGTATTCCAGAAAAGAAGGTGTGGCTTCTTTAGCTATAGAAGAATCATGGCTTTGTTTTTCAGAGAAGGAGACTGAAGTTGGTGTGGACTTGAAGGAGGCGTGGCCTGTATACTTCTAAAAGAGCCCTAAATGGCGTGATATTACTTTTCTTAAATGTGTTCAATTGTATATAAATTTAAAGTGAGACATCACAGAGGTAGAAAGTGTGTGTGTGTGTGTGTGTGTGTGTGTAAAAATCGCTATGAAGCTTCTAATGCCTTCATAACCTGCGAGCTGTCTACTTCTTTCTGCTCTGTAGCACTGCAGTGCCTGAGTCACAGAGAGGAAAACACAGCATACAGCGCCAGCAGTCCTCAGCTCACACACACACACACACACACACACACACAGATTCTAGTACCATCTACAGCGAGCCCCAGATTGCTCAAGGCTGATGAGGGTTTATGCAAAGAATTGCACAAGATACAGTGCTGCTCTGTGCGAGGCCAGCTAACCACCGCTTTTCCAGATCTGTCTGTCTGTCTGTCTGTCTGTCTGTCTCTCTGGGTTTCCAAGGGCCTACAAATTGGCTTCAGTTTTGACCTCTGTGTCATTAGAGTTTCAGTTTTCTTGATGTTGCTAAAGTTACAGTTTTAAATCACTGACACTGGAGACTCCTTCCATACATGTTCAAAAATCATTACTGTATCAAAGACTGTTTTAATCCATTCATGTGAAGCGTCCCTTGTACACGTGCCTGTGAATGAGCTGTTACTATGGTAATATAATATATAATAATATAATCCTGCACTACTGTCAGAGCCGCTGTTATCGAGAAGTAATCAACACCTTCCGTTTCCGTCCACATGCCTGAGTGTATTTTTCTGCGTGTAAAGAAGAGGCAGGAGAGTGTGAGGAGGGGAGGAGCTGACCATCCTTTTTTTTTTAACCCAGCGGTTTCCCAGTCTCTGCAGTGTTGCGGGTGATTATTCATAACGGGCTCTGTTCCAAATGACATCTTGCTCGCTGTGTAGTGCTCTATTTTCCCACAATGCACTGCATTATAAATAATGTTTAAATGATATCTTCTACAATACCTATAATGCACTTTATTGTCAATTACATGAAGTGTAGCATGTTCTATGCCATTTATGTGGCCTTGATAGTGAACAGAATATGGTTTTGGACACGCCCACACTGTAATAATGGATGTCAGTGGTCTACATAATAAAGAAGGTGTTGACTCAAACACAACCACAAAGTAATGATGATCTCTGATGGTGGTTACGTTACCTTACATAGTGCTGTGGTTTGTCCTACTGCCACTGGGGACTGATGTCAGCATGGTTTGAAACATGCCCACAGTGGACTAATATTAATGAGATTTTGGAGACGCCCACAGTGGATTAATGTTGATTGATTAATGTGATTTGGGACATGCCCGCTATGGACTAAGGTTAATGTGATTCGGGACACTCCCACAGTGCACTAATTTTTATGTGATTTGCGATACTCCCACAGTAGACTAATTATTAGATTTGGGATACGACTACAGTGGACTGATGCTGGTTAGATTTGGGACACGACCACAGTGGACTGGTGTTGATGTGATTTGGGACACGGCCACAGTGGACTAGTGTTGATGTGATTTGGGACACGACCACAGTGGACTGGTGTTGATGTGATTTGGGACACGACCACAGTGGACTAGTGTTGATGTGATTTGGGACACGACCACAGTGAACTAGTGTTGATGTGATTTAGGACAAGGCCACAATGGACTAGTGTTGATGTGATTTGGGACACGACCACAGTGGACTGGTGTTGATGTGATTTGGGACACGACCACAGTGGACTAGTGTTGATGTGATTTGGGACACGACCACAGTAGACTAGTGTTGATGTGATTTGGGACACGACCACAGTGGACTAGTGTTGATGTGATTTGGGACATGACCACAGTGGACTAGTGTTGATGTGATTTGGGACAAGGCCACAGTGGACTAGTGTTGATGTGATTTGAGACACAACCACAGTGGACTGGTGCTGATGTGATTTGAGACATGACCACAGTGGACTAGATGCGATTTGGGACACAACCACAGTGGACTAGTGTTGATGCGATTTGGGACACGACCACAGTGGACTAGTGTTGATGCGATTTGGGACACGACCACAGTGGACTAGTGTTGATGTGATTTGGGACACGACCACAGTGGACTGGTGCTGATGTGATTTGGGACACGACCACAGTGGACTGGTGCTGATGTGAATTGGGACAAGCCTGCAGTGGAGGGGTGTTGATTGGATTTGGTACACGGCCACAGTGGACTAATGCTACTGTCATTTGGGACACGGCCACAGATGATGTGATGGATGTTTTGTGGATTACAGTATTTGTTATCTTGCCTAGTTCATGAGTAGTATGTAATTTGGGTGCGTTTGCAGGGAGCTGATTTTGGTGTAATTAACGAATCATGCTCCCACAGTCCAAAGATATGCAGGTTAGGCTAATTGGTGTTCCCAAAATTGCACGTAGTGTGTGAATGAGTGTGTGAATGTGTGTGTGTCCTGTGATGGATTGTTGCCTATACAGTGGACAGTGTGTGGATTGGGACACGCCCCCGGTGGAAGAAATATATGCAGAGAGTGACTGAATATAGATTTTGATAAAATCTATAAAGCAACACTGCTGATGAATGTGTGATTTAAGACACGTCCTCATTGAACCCAAATGCTTGGAGTGTTGTGAATGTAGCAGTGATGAACAGATCTTACATTAGTGTGCTACTTTGTTGGTCTTAAACATAGGGAAGAGGGAGCAAGGTGACATTTTGAACAAGGTGCCTGGTGGTGCAGCGATGTGTCCTCCTTCCTCTCCTCTGATTGGCCTGAGTCGTCCTCAAGTGGTGATCGGGAAATCTGGGGCAGCTCTCACTTTCAGGGATAAAAGTGGGGAAAGAGAAAAAAGTGTCGTTCCAGCAGTTTCTCTAAGGGCTGGTTGTTCTCAGTCATTTGAGCTTTGGCTGAAAATTAATGAACGGTGGAGGAGTGATGTCAGAATTAAGCTCTTGAGCCAGGCTCTGGGTGAAGGAAAATCTCTGATTACCATTTGGACAAGATATGTCTTTTATATCCTTTATTTACATTTACATTTTGGCATTTGGCAGACACTCTTATCCAGAGCGACTTACATAATGACTTACTTTATGATTTCCAAGCATGGACAGGACCAGAACATTTATAATGGGGTGGCCGGGTTAGATCCAGTTGGGGTAGCAATCTAGGGCGGGATAAAATACTAATCCACATCCTTTAAAAATGACATACTGTAATGATGTCATTTATTTGTATGTAGCCTGAATAGGAACTCTGTCAGGCAGAAACCCTAAGCCAGAGTAGTTCAATATTCAAGCTCAGTGCTAAACATCATAGTTAGCATTAGCAAACAGTATCTAATAACAAACTGAAGAAAAACGCCTGAATATTGTAAATGTGAAAAGGTTTCATTTGTTTATGTGTTTAGGGGGAACAGGGAATAGAGAACTAATAAATGTATTCACTTGCTAAATTTCTTTGTTCCTGTGAGGACATTATATTTGTCGACGGTCCTGTAAAAAAGGATAAAATGAACAAATGTCCGCGATATCTTGTAACAGACGTTCTCATAGTAATTAACCCTTTAATTAACTCTTCTACATTTACATTTACATTTATGTAAATAAAGCTTTTAAACATTTATGTAAATAAAGCTCAGCTTTTTGATACAGCACATTCTGAGGCATTATATCTTATTGAAAAATGTGTTGAGCTTAACCTTATTGAAACATTCCTTCCGTTCGGTTGAGGTGTTCCCTATTAGTATTATTTGCTGTGCATTTTAATTGCTTCATAGCATAACATGAATGAAATCAGCACTATTTAAATTTTATTTGGCACAAGCATCAATGACATATCTTGTTTGAATAAAACTTTGCGTTGTGTTTCACTCTCAGGTTACAGGAGGATGTTGTTGTAGTTTTTTGTCGTTAGCTCTGCCATGGGGGGAGTTTAATACTTTTCAGCAATCATTCAGTGCATAGTAGTTAAGACATCGGAGTTGCAGCTGGTAAGTTATGTAGAAGATGTAGGCACAAAGATGTCCTTGCCGATATTAGCACAAATTTTGAAGCTTTTGAAGCAAATCTCTTTAGATGAACGTTAAGTTAGGGCAAAAAAATAAATGAATTTACTCCACCGCTATGAGCAGGTATGTCAACTGACATTGTGGGCAACATAGGAAATGTTATGTGCTCCAAATAAATTTTAACTGATTTTAATTCTAAAGGAGCTGAATATTTTAAAACAAAGATTTTTAAGTTTGATTAAAATATTCTATAGGAGTTGCTGTGTATTTAAATAGTATGCCTTTTTAATCGCGTTAGAAATACAATGGATCATGACATTATAATGGTTCCTTTTTGATCATTTTAATTGTATCGATACGTTTACCATGAAACACCATCTCAACCGTTTGGAAGAGGCTTATTCTGGATCTTTTGCAAAAAAAAAAAGGCATAGAAAAATGTCATTGCATTGTTTTTTTTGTTTGTTTGTTTGTTTTTTTTTAGTCCTTAGAGAAGATGTTAAAGGATTAAACTGGCCAATCACAGGAAAACCTGGTGAGTCATTCAGGTTTGAATCACATAATATTCGGTAGCTACTACAGTAAGTCTTCCTAGGCAAAGCAAAACAAACAAACAACAAACAAGTTTACTCCACTGCTGTAAGCAAGTATGTCGACTGGCATTGTGAGTAATGTAGGAAACGTTACAAGGGCCAAAGAAATTTAAACACATTTCGATCTAAATGTTTTAAAACCAAGAAGTTTAATTTGCTCCACTCAAATTGCGTTTGATTACTCCAGCTCATCAGCTGATGGAAGGGTGTTACTTTACTTTGCTAGCTCGTTAACAAATCGATGAGACTGTACAGAGTGAAAGAAGGCGAGGGTGTCTCTGAGGAAATCAGTCCAGCTGCATGACCGGCTTTGTCTTCTTCTCCCCGACGCCTCCTCTTTTTATTGCTCATGTAACATGGCCAGTGCGGATTTCTGAGCGCTCTAGTCATCATTTTCTACGTTCTGTAACGTCTCATAAGGATAAAGATTTCTTCATACACTCTATGGACAAAAGTATTTGGCCAAACCTGCAATGACTTTGTACCCAAATACATGAACTTTAATATGGAGTCTGTCCCCCTTTTTGCAGCCATAACAGCTTCCATTCTTCTTGGAAGGCTGTCCACAAGATGTTGGAGTGTGAATTCATGCCCATTCATCCTGTAGAGCGTTTATGAGGTCAGGCACTGATGTTGGACGAGAAGGTCTGGCTCAGAATCTCCATTCCAGTTCATCCCAAAGGTGCTCGATGGGGGTTGAGGTCAGGGCTCTGGTTCAGGTCAGTCAAGTTCTACCACATCGAACTCATCAAACCATGTCTTTATAGTCCTTACTTTGTGTACTGGGACTTAGTCATGTTGGAATAAAAAAAGGACCTTCAACAAACTGTGTACTCAAAGTTGGAAGCATAGCATTGACCAAGGTGTCTTGGTATGCTGAAGCTTTAAGATTGTCCTTCACTGGGGGAATGGGGCCTGATTGAAACACTGGAATTTAATAATTAACTTGTAACTTGACCAAAGACTTCGCCAAATAGTTTTGTCCATACAGTATATTGTGTGAAGCGAATTGAAGTTACGCTAAGCTGAGATCTGTCTTACAGCCTCATTCAAGTTTAAACAATAATATTAAAAGATTGCTCATTCACAAGTCATTCATACTGTATAAACATTACATTGTTTTTTATTCTGATTCTAATAATATTAGGCTTAATACTCATCTTCTCCTTATGTAGCAGTTCTAAAACCAACTTGCCACCTGCTGTATCGGAGTGTGTAAATACTGTAGTGTACTGGAGCACAGAACAACATTACATTACCATTATATTGGCCTTTATCCAGAGCGACTTACATTTATACCTCATTATACATCTGAGCAGTTGAGGGTTAAAGGCCTCGCTCAAGTACCCAACAGGGCCAACTTGGTGTTGCTGGGTTTTGAACCTGAGATCTTTCAGACCATAATTCAATGCCTTAACCACTGAACTTCCCCAAACTTTACTAAATACATTACTAATCTGAAAGCCAGGAGAGGGAGTGTGAAGCCAGAAACAATCGTACCCATGTGATTGCAAAGCAACTGTGCCAAGTGCGAAAGCAAAGTTTAACAGATATAAGAGGATTTGCTTTGGTTTCTAGATGTTGTGCAATCACGGTGTTCACGCCACCCACGTAGCACCTTAGAGTTTTTAGTACCTAGTGGTCAAAAATGTGAACTGCAACACACACTTGTAGAGGTTGATTAGGGCAGGAATCGCGCTGCCACATGCACATGGCTGGATCAACACAGAAACATTGAAGGCAGATTTTTTTATTTTGATTGATTTGAATTTTTTTTTAGATTTACACTAGATTGATAAAAAAAAATACTCAAGAATGGCTAAGATATTGTACGTGTAGAATGAACCAAAATTTTAAATAATTAATGTCCTATACAAAGCGAAAATGTACTGTAAGTCTGTGATGTAGATAAACAGTGTAGTCTAAGACATACTGCACAGATTAAGAAAGAAACAGAGTGATTATGGAGTAAATATGTCTGTACAGTGCACGAATGAAATGCCTGCACATCACCGTGAGCTTGAATCCCATACAAAGGCTGAGAAAAAAATATGGTCCATATTCGATGTGCTGATTATTTGGATTGGTTTGTATGGATTTTTAGCTGAAACCTGGCAACCCTGGTGTGGGAAAAAACCAGGAAAAGCTCTTCTGTGTTTGAAAAATGAAATCTGAAAGCTGTAGCTTACAGATACCCAACAAATAAACAGGCGTCTGTTATTTATGCAGGAATTCACAAATTAATTCACAGATTATTATAATCTGATTACCGTTATTTTAAAATAAACATGACAGTGTTTGGATTCAGAGCATCACTTTCGTCCATTTTTTTCTTCCTAGTTAGCATTTGATTTTCTTTTTTTCCATGAGCACCGGTCGTCTAAACTTTGCAGAGATTCGTTTCCAGCATACGAATGAGTCTCTGACTCAGAGTTAATTTCATCAGACTTGTATTTATTTATTTATTTGGCATCAAACTGCATAATTTATCATTTATCTCCAATATTATCACAATCGCTTAGTTTGTTTATTTTCTTCTTTCTGTGTGTTTAACCGAAGAGTGTGTTTGACAGGCCTGAAATTGAACATTAAGCAAGAGAGAGAGAGAGAGAGAGAGGGGGGGGGAAAAAAGAATGTGTGTGTGTGTATGTGTGTGTGTGTGTTTGCTAAGTATTAATGACATAGAATGAGATCAGCTGTTCTCCACGGCTCTTTGCGTCATCATGGCGATCTGTACACGTGCCCGAGGCGACTCGTCAAACAGTGATTGTTCTGAGTACACACACACACACACCTAAGTTCACACATGTTCTCCTCCTCCTCAGGTCCTCAAGCCTCACTGCTGGATACTCTGAGATCTGTAAAGCAAACCGAATAAAATCAAGGCATTTTATTGCATTTCTCATCTATTAGCCTCATTAATTCTCCAACACGAGAAGAAAAAACAGAGAGAACATTTCCCCATATACAGTATCTTATTTGTCTTGTTTCTACTTTGTGTTTGTGTGTGTGTGTGTGTGTGTGTGTGTGTGCAACATCTCTGACAACAACAGAGGGTTTGTCAGAAGGTTCTTAGATGGTCTACAGGGAAGCATTCTGTTTCACAGCTCTTCAAAGAACAGAGAAAAAGTTTCCTCAAAGGGGTGTGGACGAAAATAGACACGCGTTTAGGTTTAAAAAAAAAAAAAAAAAAAAAGGAGGAGTAAATGTTTTTGTTTTATCACTTGTTCAACAGTACACTTATCCAATCTCAGAAAAATGTATATATTTCCTCAGGGTTCCTTTGGATTGCTTTAGGAGTTCTTCTTCTTCTTCTTCTAATATACAACCTATGAGGCCATTCCACTAACAAGAGCTCCTGATGGGGAAATGGTTCCTCGGGGCTTCTTTACAGTCATCCATGCATTCTTCTTCTTCTACTGTATGTGAATGAAACCTTCAACAGTTCCCCAAGAGCAAAAAAAAAACCAAAAAACATAAGAACACTTCTTAATTGTGTTCAGTGAAAGATTTCTAAAAGTTCATCTCAGTGAGCTCTCCGAGGGTGAAGTGTGAAATGGAATCCCTCTGTTAAAGGCATCTGCAACAAAACAAAGAATCTTTTTGAAGTGTAAGATAATATGAAAGTAATCCCATCCTGTTCCTCAAACTGTTATTCTTATAGGGCCTCCCTACACAGAAGATGTAAGTGTTTCCTCAGGAAACAAAGACAAGACAAAGAATCTTAATAGCAACATTTTAAAGCACTGATGAGAAAAGAACCTTTTTATGTGACTCTAATGTATGTGAGACGCGCTCAAAAGTAAGTGTGATATGTTGACAGCTGTTCCTCTGAGGACTTGACTTGGCTGCAGTCACTCGATAGTTCACTACTGGAATTTCATACAAGTCTACCTGAGCCTCCAATAACTACCTGGACTCCATATTAACATCAATTAACATCAACTGTTATGCTGAACT
>JAQMYJ010000008.1:1573570-1584131 GCA_030014305.1 Clarias laeviceps
AAAACATTGATTTTGGAGTAAGTGTGATACATGAATTCCCACACCAAAGAATCCTAATTAATATTTTGCCCATCTCTAGAACAACTCTTTACAAGTAGTTACATGCGTTCTCATTATTTCAGAGGTTGCGGCTGCCGTTGTAGTTAAATGAATCGTGATAGTCGGGATGCACCGTCAGCAGCCATATTAATTCATTCAGGCTCCACATATCAAAAGTTACTGGCTGAATCCAGATGTTTAATGGAGCATGATCTTAGGATTTCAAGTAAATAAAGTTTCTGGAATGTTTTCAGCTCAATAAAAGATTTCGCTTATTGTCTTTTTGTCAAATGATCAACTACAAGAGACCAAATCCGCGTCCTAGCATTTTGTACAGTTTCTAAAATGCCTAACAAAGCCATGACAAGATTGTACCCTCTCTATAAACGTGTGTTTGTTTTCAGATACACACACACTCATACTCTCATCTCCTCTGAAACCACAGCTCTATTCTGGAGGCTGTTTATTGAGGAATCGTGCTTTCTGAACAGCGGGGTGGCACTCGAGATCCATGACTGAGGTGTAATCTGAGCTTCTCTACCGCAGGAGGCCAGATCACAGCACGAGAGCGGTGAGAACGAGACAGTAAGAGAAAGTGAGGGGGGAGAAGGAGAGGAAAAGAGGTGTGGGTCCGCCCAGCGCCGCTGCATCAGAGATCTGATATTAGTGATGTCATGACTCTGGACTGCACGATACCGTGGTCGTGTGTGCAGTAGGATGATGATGGGGTGTGGACGAGGGGAGAAAAGGTATGAAGGGACGATGGAGAGGACATTCTGCAAATAATCCAGCTACTAAAATAAGCATGTCCAATTAAAGCCAGCATTTGGTGCATGTGCATAGAGACAACAGACAAGAGCTGATTACATATTTAAAACTAAAAAATAAGCTGTCTACCATGTGCAGAAATTAATCACATTAAAATTTTAAAATACTAAGAAATAAGGAATAATTTTTCCAATATTTTACAAAATACTATTTATGTAGTACTACTAAATACACACTACTATATTTTATTTCCTAAATTTACTCACTCACTCACTCATCGTCTTTACCGCTTTATCGTGTATTCAGGGTCGTGGGGATCACAGGAGGCTTAGGGCACGAGGCGGGGTACACCCTGGACAGGGTGCCAATCCATCGCAGGGCACACACACATACACACACTCACATACTCATTTTCTTAAATTTGTTTATTTTTCAATAATTTTTTCACACTTTCACACAATTTTTTTTTATTTTATAAAAAGCAGAATAATTTATTATTTTGTCTCACATTATGAATTAAAATTAAACAAATTATTTCTAGATCCTGAATTATGTTCATTATTTAGGAACAAAAATAACAAAGAGGAATCAGAATGAGATTACATTAAAACTAATATTAAACACCAATTATATAAATATAAAACTAATTATTTCAAGCATGAGTTTTTACAACTTTGTCTCCTTCTACATTAAAAAATATAAATAAATAAGATTCATTAGTAGATATGTTTTATATATGTTTTAATTTAGGTTTAGAAGAAAAAAACTACAACATAAATGATATAATTATAAATTAAATATCTTCAATTAATGTGTAAGGATTTATAGCTGAACTTCAATTCAATTCAATTCAATTCAATTTTATTTGTATAGCGCTTTTAACAATTGACATTGTCC
Organism: Clarias laeviceps; assembly: GCA_030014305.1. Lineage (NCBI taxonomy): Eukaryota > Metazoa > Chordata > Actinopteri > Siluriformes > Clariidae > Clarias > Clarias laeviceps. Next base: position 1,575,275 of record JAQMYJ010000008.1, read on the forward strand.
CAAAGCAGCTTAACACAATCAAAAGAATTATTTAAGTTTGTATGGAATTTGAATGTGTATGAATCAAAATTGTCAGATAATTGACATTTTCTCAGCAGAAAATGTTGCTATGTTAAAACATTTATTTTAAATAAAGCATGAAATGAAATGTCTAGGGGAAAAATCTCATAGTTTTACATTTCTATTAAATAATTTTGATGACAAAAAAATAAAACCTTTATTGCTGCTATTTTTATTTGGATTTGGTCTATATCAAATTTTTCCTGCTCATCATATATGAGAAAGCTGCTATGCTCATAAATGTTATGATTTTTATGACCTTCCCTCCCTCTCTCACTCTCTCTCTCTCTCTCTCTCTCTCTCCTTCTCTCTTTCCCTCCCTCTCTCTCTGCTTCCTCCTTTAAAGATGTGTTAGTGTTTCTGCTGTAAAGACGTCGCTCTCAGCTTTCACTCTCCACGCAGACGTGACCCGACTGCTGAAAGAGATCCGCTCATGTTTTACAGCCCTGCAGATCGCTGGCCATAAATCTCAGAAATATAAATGTCAGGGATTTGTAAACATTCAACCTGCTGCTGATTCAGCTGTTGCACTAAGAAATGTGGATATATATGGAATAGAATAGTTTCATAAAATTCATAAAAATAATACATTACATGGAAAATAATATCTACATTATACTTAACTAATAAAATTTTGACGGTGTGACTTCCTGTGTTTACAAACCAAAAGTCTAATTAGAAAAATAATTTCTTCGCAGAAGTTTGTCATGTAAAGAATGTCACATACACATAAGCCAAATAAAACATCACTTATTCCAGATAATCCACCCTGATATTATAAAGTTTATACATTTCTACGAGCGCCTTCTAAATTTTCTTTAAAAAAATTTTTTGACGAAATGTAATTTTCTCAAAGAAAAAATCCTGTTTACTAATTATAGATTATTGATCTGGTCCCTTTTACGAACATAAGTTTATTGATTTTTTATTATTATTATTTAAATCTGCATATACGTTTTCATAGAGTATAAATATGTTGATAATTAGAGTTCGGTTAAACTTCCCACATTCCTGAATTTGAAATCCCACCCTGCACACTATACTAAATAGTCATTTAAATCAGTGCAATAAACTTAAAAATGTGTTCAGAGAAATAATTACAAAAACATCACAAACATTTTTTCTAGTATTGTGAGGTAAATCTTTTAACTAAATCATTTTTTTATTTTAGCTCTAGAAACTGAGTTGTAAGAGAAAACCTGGTGTGCAATTTTATTTATTGAATTATGTTACGTTGTATTATATTACATGTAAATTACATATTATATTAATTTAGATTATATTACAGAGATGATAAAAAAACATCATGAACATGAAAACTCCGTTTGTCATAAAGGAGTTCCTCAAGGCTACGTCCTGAAGTCCATTTTGTTTGTGAATTTCCTCCAAAAAGTTAATTGATCACATTTTATAACCTAATTTAACATAAACATACTGCATTTAAGTGTCACTGTTGTACATTTGTGGAGACATATTTAAATTTATTTTTATGTATTTTGTAAAGGTGTGGAGATTAAGATATATATTATATAATTTTTTAATGCCATCTACTGCATAGATAGTTGTTGTTGTTGTTGTTGTTGTTGTTTTTAGTAAACATTACTAAAAACATTAATTAACATTAGTTTTAAATATAAATAATGTTATTTTTTTTAAAGAAGAGCATAATGTATAATGATTTAAATAATGATCATTTGTATCATAACTGTAATTCATTGATTTTTTTGTTTGTTTGTTTGTTTTTTGGTTTTTATAATGAATATTCAAATACTTTTTAAAAATATGTTGCTCCATTCTGGACTGAGGTTAATGTTGCCTGTTCTTTTCCCCAAAATTAAAGGTTGCAGAAATTAATTTCTATGAAAGGTGATGTAAAATTGTTTCAGATTTTTTTCTAAATCTTTGTTGAATGAATTCCAGCCAATGATCTGAACTCCCGCAGTTTAAGGGTCATATCTCCAAGTTTACTTAACACCACCAAGAATAACTCCTGTAATCTGTCTAGTTCTGTAATGTTCTCGCATATGTTAGTGATTTAGAGGAGCTTGATGGTCGTACCTGGCTTCTTGGGCTCGGGCATGTTCCTGTTTCATGCGTCTCTGTCTCTTGTCTCTTTTCCTTCTTTCCCTCTAAGTGGAGGTGTTCAGTTTGGGTCGTCTATGCATTTATAGGCTATATTAAGCAATATGTAGGAGGGCGTGTGATGAGAGCAGGAATGAAAGAGAGAGGAGAGAGAGAGAGAGAGACGGAGGGAGGGCCACAAGCAGAGTGCAGTGTCACTTGAGATCTCCAGATAATCCTAAGTGTCTGTGGAGGGAAGGTGTGAAAGAAGAGAGATGGAGAAGTGATGGAGGTTTATTGTAATGACTGAGACCTTGACCCGGGACTGACCCTGCGTGGTTAGGACTGCTTGCGTGGTTAGGACAGAGGGAGCATTTTAATTGATGCAGCAACAGGCTGACGAAAAAGGTGTGGACATTTTAGAACATACAGTAGGACCGTCGGGTCTCTTAGGAACCAGAGTAACCTAACAAGAAGGTCTGTATCATCTAACGACCTTTTGTGACCCCCTAGCTCATGATTATTGATTTTGGGATGACATGAATAACGACATATTGTCAAAAGGAGGAGGTCGAGAGGGTCTTCTCAAGAAACACACAAATAACAAGAAACTAAAAGACCCACAAACAAATGAGGCATTATTAATGAGAAAGGGGAAAAAGAGGGTTCTAGAAAGCTTGAAATGGAGCTGTCAATCATTCTAGAGTTATATGTGGATTGGTCTTTATTGGGAGTAAATAGTGCTAGTGATTACACTGTATGTAAATCAACGCAAATTTATTACACTGTCATGTCAAGGTTTGAAATCTTATCATTACAAATCATTCGTTCAGTCTCATGTATTTTAACCATCGGCGTGACTATGATCTCAGATCCCAGGGGGCAAAGTTTAAATATCCCAGATAGCCACCGTATGACCTACCGGTCATGTTCTGAGATGTTACACCAGTGCTGACTGATTGTCCTAAACACTCTACACTCTTATTACCACTTACACTGAGCAACAGAGACAATAAAACCGTCAGGAAAAATCTATATCTTATTCGCCTAAGCAAAGGAAAAAAAAAAAAATCAATGAGATGGCTGGAGATGAAAATCAATCATGTAGCTTTGAGTGAGTTTGTACTCTACAAAATAATACACTAAAATAATTACAGGACAATCACAACACACACTGTTATCGTAACATACTGAGTGATGGAGTTACTGTTAGAGTTTATTATTTTCCTATAACAGCGCATCTTTAAGTGGGAAATTCTCCTCGTATCAGCATTTTGAGATGTAAGGTGAAGCTGGTGGTGTAACAATATGGTTATAGCTTCTATAATAAAACTGAGAACAGGATCTAACCTGTCTTACGGGTGGGGCACTCCATTACATGTTTATATAATTAGCTTTTTAAACTAAACTGAATTAAATTATGTTCAAATCAAAGTGGGACTTTTGACTGTGCAGAATAACAGAACACGGTTCTGAGAGTAAAAACTCCCTTTATATCTCTATATCTAATCCACTGATACACTAACGCACTTATCCCAGTGTTTCACCAGTGCTTGGACACCATCAAGGTAGAAAATTTTACTGCCTGTCTGATTGACGCCTGAAACACTGGCCTCCCAGGAATTCCTTTAAAGGCCCAAACCTGTGGATATATCTTGGATCGAGGTCAGGACAGAACAGGGGATGTGGCAATAACTCAACAGTAATGTGCAAGTGGTGTTGGTGAATGATTGTGTGTACAGTTCACACGGACAGATGCATCTTTATGGAAGCAAATTGGCATCATAATTGAGAGATTGCTTTTTAATGTCAAACATTTCAGTTTAATAAATTCAGTAGTATTTACATTTCAAAGGTAACACTTTAACAGTGATTAAATTTCAAAATGTGTTTTTCAAAGGCTGATATGAGTCAAATAATCACAATGCTAATTTGTTTACATAGTCATCTATTTTCCGCTTTCATTCAGAAGAAAAGTTCCAGTTTGACATGAACGCCACTCATCACTTGGTAATTTGCTGTGGTACTGTATATGGCGAATAAATCACTGGACGCATGCTGTTATAAAAACTTAATCCACTTCATGTTGGTAGCAGAACTTCATTACACCCCATTGTTGATTATTTTGCTACAATGGTTTTAAACATTGATTTTTTTTAAATTTTGTATTTCACTGTAGTTTTGTTTGTGCTATTCCCCTTGTATTTATAGTACTCAATTCTATTCTGATTTCATTTTTGCATAGTCAGCATTTCCTGGTTTCTTGCAAGGGCTCTATTTTTAAACAGTTTTGTAGGACACTTTGAGAATCGGTTAACATCCCTATAAATGTGTAGCTTCCACTTATAGAAGTAATGAGAACATCTCCATGTCTCATATTAAACACACTGGTCTCCTATAAAAATATATAAAATGACAGGTGTGTGTGTGTGTGTGTGTGTGTGTGTGTGTGTGTGACTCAATACAAATTGTTAGTTTAATTTAATTTAATAAATGACATTTAAATGTAACATTTAGGCATTTGGCAGACGCTATTATCCAGAATGACTTACAAAAGTGCTTTGAAGTTTCTATCATTGGTTAGATGAACTGATAAACTGGTTACTAAGTTTAATTTTATGAATTCCATAAGTAACTAAAGGACAAAAATGATGAATATATAGGCCTAGTGTAATTTATCATCACAAGTAATAACTGACTGGTTACTTATATTAATGAAGCCAAATGCAGTTCGTTGCTTAAAAGAATTAAGACAATGATTTCTTTTTCAAACACTCAACCATGTGCTGGAACATGATCTTAAACACAAGCGCCCTCTGTAGTTGAATATTTGTATGTGAACAAGTTTTTTTGTTTGTTTTTTTTACTTCTCCATAACTGAATTTTCTATTATTCATACTCATATTCAATAAATAAATAAATAAATACATTAAAATAAAATACTGTACAAACATCTCAGAGAAAAGGGACCTTGATAAGGGTTTAAAAATTACTGATTACCTTAAAGAGAGAAAACAAAATCATCTAAAATAAAAAATTATAATAATAATAATAATTCACTTGCAAGGAAAAAAAAATTGGCCTTGGGACATGGTAGAAAAAATAAACACTGGAGGTAGAAAAAATTAAGCTAGAACAACAAAAAACGTTTATTTTAAAAGAAAAGAGCTGAGAATAGTTTTCGGATAGATTTTGTGCAAATGCTGTGAACTGGCTTTTAGAACCTGAAAACCAAGCGTTTTCACTAAACGCTCGCTGAAATCCCCCAGTTATAAAACTAACAGATCAGGGATTAAAATATCCATTACTTTTTTCTTTTTTAATATATAATTACAAACTATAATATTTAGAGTGAAATTGCATTAGGGAATGTATTGTGTTTATTCAATTTCCTTGGTTAATTCATGTTTAGACAGAAGACAACCATTTTGTCCGTTATTTCTCTTCCGTATGAAACACTACTTCCGGGATCTTCAGGAACTTCCGGGATCTTCAGGAACAACCGCGATGCGTCATTACGTAACTTCCTGTGCACGCACCGTCAATATGGCGCCGACCGGATCCTTATCCTTTGCAGTGATAATTTTAACTACAGTTTTAGGATTTTATACAGAATTTGCGGACTGTAATAATGGCAGGCGGGTAAGTGAGTGTTTAGTGAAATAACATGCGGATTAAATAGGTATATATTTAAGAAGATTAACCGGATATTTATCAGCGTTGTCGGGGGTCTCAGTCTGTGCTAATCGGCTAACGTTAGCTGTTTAGCCTATCTATTTATGTCATTTTTATGTAAGAAAATAACATTTACTATTTTTCTAAATGCATAAAAGTGTATTATTATATGTTCTGTAATATGGCATTAATATTTTAATGACTGTGTTGTTGAAGTAATACTCTTGATATGAATGGGTACATGAATGAGTTAATTTGGTCACGTGACCTGATCCTAATGTGGTTTATTCTTTTATATACATTATATTTCATGTCCTGAACGTATTAAATATCTCTGTATTTCAGTAAATCCTCAGGATATCAGATACTGTTCGTATGAATCATTTACTTTCTAGTCCCTGTGAATGAGCTGTGATAAAGAAGTAAAAGTTCCGTATGAAGGTGTGATTTGGTGGTGAATGTGTGCAGGGACCCGAGGTCATGGAGTCGGACCTGGCCGGATTCTCCGTGCCGCTCGAGCACTCTTTCGAAGTCGGTGAGTTTAGGCTTGAGATAATAAATGAAAGCTTTCTGATCTCTTTTTAAGAGGATTGTTATTTGGTTACCAAAAATGATGATGATGAAGATAACGGGAAGGACACGAGAGGCTTGGAGTACGTGAGGTTGGCACTGTGTGATAAATACATAATTATTTTGGGTTATACAGGTTTAGAAATGTAAGCTCTCTCACACTGATATCGATGCTTTTTGTTTTTCTGTTGTTTTGTTTGTGGTGTCAGACGACGTGCCCAGGTTCCGGACTCGTGGCTCAATCCAGCTGAAGGCCGGCAGAGAGAACAGCGTGGCTCTGTCTCAGCTGGAGCTCTCGGAAAAGGACAGACGTTTACTGAAGGTCCGAGACGTCCCTCACCTGCCGGGGCCCGAGCAATACGCTGAAAATCTTATCGCGTTATTTTTAAAAACATTTGTACAGTTCAGGAAAGAAAAAATAAACTGTGTATGACTTCTCTTCATGTGATTTGTGTGTTTGAAAACATAACATGTGTCCGTGTGTTTTCAGGATGTAGCGGCTGTAGACGGTCTGTACAGGATCCGAGTCCCCCGGGTGTCTCTGCAGTCAGACAGACAGACAGACGGTCACCTGAGTGCCTTTGTCAGAGCCGTGAGTCTGATCCCCTCCCTTCCTATATATATTTTTAGTTTTTTTTTTCCTTTTCAGCTTTATTTTTGATTCATATTAAAAAGTATTATTATTTATGGATTAGTTTTTATTGGTATTATTTATCTATTTAAAAACTTTTTACAGGTTTCTTGTTGTTTTTAGGACAACTTTCTTTCTTTTTTTTTTTTTTTCCACCCATCTTTCACTCTGTCACTCCCTGTTCTGAATTCCGGTTATCTCTGTTGTTAAACATTAAATGAATGATTAATAGATAGATTGATTGATTGATGATTTATTTATTTATTTATTTATTGTTGTGTGTGCCTTGTTTCCTCTGTCAGTGCTCTCTGGTGGAGTCTCACCTGAGTGATGTCATCACGCTGCACACCGATGTCAGCGGCTCCCTCATCAGCGTCTCCATAGTGACGGTGCCGGGGGCGTGTCAGGGGGCCGAGGTCGAGGACGACGTGGACCTGGAAGCGTTCAACACCACCATCAGTGTCATGGCACCGATCAACGCACCGGCGTGAGGAAACACACAAACAAACACGCTCACACAGACACATCATCATCATATTTAAACACAAACGGACTGTATTGTGCTTAGTGTAAGGGGCGTGGCCTAAGTTAGTCTAGAAACACTTCAATAAGTAAATCTGATCTGTAAGTCTGATTAATGCTTTTGGCTTTGGCTGTTTGGTTCTGGTGTTTATAGGTCATTATGTTTATTTTGTTTGTGTATCGTAGAAACATCGTCTATTATTAAAATATTATTGCTCGCTCACAAAACAGTAGCAATAACTCCAGTGCAAATATAAGGGAAAAAATCTAAAAATAACAAAAAAAAATATTTCAGATGAAATTATTGCTTTTCTTTTATTAAAACCACACTGTGTTTACATCCTCCAGGCCTGAGACGGCGCTGTTCATTGAACGAATGGAGCAGGAACAGGACAAGAAAGGAAAACCCCAGGAGCAGAAATCCTTCTTCGCTAAATACGTGAGTGAAAAACGCAGCGTCGAGTGCGTGAGGAGCCGACAACGTTCTCTCTCGTATTATTAGATTTAGAGCCACGTTGCTTTTTATTGTATGAGATGCCGAAGCTAACACACAAGACATCATACGTAAGTGCATTTCGATGCTTTTTCGAGCCTGGATGTCGGATGTGGTGCTTCCTGTTCATCCTTTTTAAAAGCTTTTAGGAACACTTTGAGTTTTATGTGGTTTTTCACTTTATATCAGTGATGATAAAAGAGATTGGGAAGACGTCTGCCTTTTCCGAGATTAGACATCAAAGATCCGGGGGAAAAAAGAGTCAGAAAAAGAGAACCGAGTCGAATCGGGGGGAGATATTCAGGAATCTGCTCTTGAAAATCATCCGGTTTAGGAGCAGCGTCTGACTTCCCACCATGTGCGTGTGTGTGTGTGTGTGTGTGTGTGTGTGTGTATGCATGCTGACTTTGTGTTGGTGTGTGTTTCAGTGGTATTTGATTTTGGGAGGTGCAGTGTTCCTCATGGCCACCAGTTCAGCACAGCCCCCAGCAGGGGGAGCCAGAGAGCAGAGCTGATTCCCTCTGTCAAGTACCAGAAGTCCCTCACACACACTCCTTCCCTCACACACTCCCTTCCCATATACACTCCTTCCCTCAAAATAAACAAAGTCTGAGAGCACTTAAGAAAGAAAGAGCTGATTTTATTTCATCCTTCAGGAGAAAACAAGCAAATGAAAAATTCTTGTGATGAAAAAAAAAATATCGAAGCGGAAGGAATTTTATTAATTATAAAATAAGATCTTGGTTAGTGGACTCAGACTTTTGAAACCTAATTCTGTGTGTGTGTGTGTGTGTGTGTGTGTGTGTGTGTGTGTGTGTGTGTGTGTGTGTGTGTGTGTGTGTGTG
>JAQMYJ010000008.1:1595688-1613226 GCA_030014305.1 Clarias laeviceps
TTGGCGTGTTTGATACACACATGCTTCACAACCGGCAACATGACAAGATGTTCCCATAGCGTTTTCACGCAGCATCTTGTTCCCGCCTTTTCATGGAACAGGGTTACAGCAAAGTAACCCAAGATGTTCCTTTTGGTCAGCAATGGCTTTTGCCTTGGAACTCTCCCATAGATGCCAATTTTTTGAGTTCCTGGATGAATCATCATTGTGCTGATGAAGTAATTTTGGTAGGCCAGCCACTCAAGTTTTCTCCATTTGTGGATAATGGATTTCACTGTGGTTCGCTGGAGTCCCAAAGCCTTAGAAATGGCTTGGTAACCCTTTCCAGAACGATACATGTCAATTACTTTGTTTATCATCTCTTAAATTCTTAAATTTCTTAAATTGTATTGCTTTTTGAGATCTTTTTGAGATCTTTTCAATCGTGGGTTTTGGCGCTGTGATTAGGTTTCCATCTTTTCACGCGTTGGTCCTCGCATAATCAAACCGCATAGGTGAGATAGGGGTATAACAGCAGGAATAACAGCGAGGGGGGGGGTTATTGGGGGGCGGTCTATGTAGGATGACACACACTAATGGATTGGGAATGACTGCTGTCTGGCTCATGGATTACATAAATTGTCTGAATAACGGATTACATTTTTGAAAAAATAACTAATTAACTGAGTACTTAAATGGCAGACCTAACACGTTAGATTACTTGTTACATTAAAAAAGTAATCCAAGTACTTTCACTTGGATGTTAAAATATAAAAGTAAATAAAGCTGAATAAAAAAACAAAAGCTTGATTTTAGGCTTGAATGTGATTATTTTAAAAGAGGGGTGACTCTTTTCTATACCCACAGTAGCTTTCAATTTAAAAAATCTAGAACAAAAATGTCAACTTGGCCATCCATTCCTCCATCAGGCATGACCAGAGGTTCTAATTATTGTTTTCTTTTTTGTTTTATGGAATAAAGTTTGTTTTTTTTCCCATCCAGGTATTATGTAAGGAGGGTCTTCTGGGTTGCCGTGGTTACTGGGAGGTGGACTACGAAGGCTGGGTGGTCATTGGGGTGGTGTACGCCAGCAGCGGACGCAAAACTAAAGATGGAGCATGTGGCCTGGGAGAGAACGATGCCTCATGGGCCGTGGGCTGGGGTGGACGTAATTATCAAGCCTGGCACAACGAAGAGAGCGTGGAGATCCACTGTAACCAAGGAAAAACCATAAGTGTCTACGTGGACCAACCGGCCGGCACTGTGGCCTTCTACATGGTGGAAGGAGAGCCGAGAGAGGTCAAGTTCCTGCACCGCTACAAAACCTGCTTCAAGGACAAACTCCTCCCTGGGTTCTGGTTGGGAGAAAAATCCCTATGCTGGATCTGTAAGAAAGAGTAGAGCAAAGGAGAAAGAGGAAGCTGACCCTGATGACAAGGTGCGATTTTGTCAGGGAACAAAATACCACCTCCTGTGTGTGTGTGTCACATGTTCTAAAGAATTGCTTGGTTTATGATTAAAATAAAGTTTGTTACAAGAAGTTCTCTGATTGGTGCAGAAGGTTTTGATTAATTCTCTATAACAGCAGCTCTGACAGTAGGGCAGCTCCATAGCTATCACAGCTTTATTTATTGTAATTAACATGCTCACTGTAAATAAAGTCATTTCTATAGCAACAGCTAGTTCCTCAGGGATGCTACCATTAACAGAAGGAGCCTCAAGTGTCTGGGCTGAGTTTCCTACGATAGAACATGTTTTATTCCGCTGATCCCACAGCAACTTTCCAACAATTATGACGTTTATGAATGAAACAATTTATCATTCATCATCCATTACATTTAACACAGCAGAAACATGAAGAAACAACTGTTTCTAGCAGTTCTTCTTTAGTCCTTTCTTTTCTTCTTCTCACTTTCTTTCCAAGTTAATACACAGGAACCTGAATTCATACAGCTTCAGAGGTGGGAGGAAACCACAAACATGTGCTTTGTTACCATAGTTAAGTCCATATTTTTCATATCTGTAACATATTTGAGTAGTTTCATTAAAGGATATGTTTTACTTTTACTCCTATCAAAGGTACAGCAAATAGCTGTGCTTCTACTAAGTTTACAAGGATATTTTATGGTGGGAAAAAAAGGGAAAAAAGTATCGATATGCATTGCTGATTGGTTGTGGGCAGGAACTGGGGTTTAAGTTCTTTTGAGAACTATGAAAACAGCTAATGCATAACAACACTAACAACACCTATAAAAGTCATCGTTAATGGTAACAATGAATTGTAATATCGATATTGTATTATCATAATCATCATATCGCTAGCTTTACATTAAAGCTTAAAAGTTACCAAAAGTGAATTCTGGCGGCAAAAACATCCTTGTGAACTTTTTTCTTTTCACTATTTTTTTAAACTTTCACCAATGATACAGGATAAGTGCAACTGCTACATTCAATTATGCCACAGAGGCAAAACACTGATCCTATAGCAGCTCAAAACAGATCTGTACGATCTCCGACCAATCTGTACGAACTCAAACTTGGTCTTTCCTTTTGCCTCATTTAAAAAAATAATATAAGATTTCCAAATATTCCTGTTGTATTCAATGTTGAAATCCATTTTAGATTCAAAAAAACAAGTTTGCCTCGTATTTACATCTCAGCTCATTTTCACAAATGTCTAGTGTCTCAAAATTTATTTCCCACTGATACACATACACGCACGCGCACACACACACACACACATCCATCATCAGTGCTTGAGCGAGAGGTCGCCCGTATGGAGCTGAGGTTGGTGGCTGCTGGAGCTAAAAGAGCCTTCATTCTGGCAACAATGTGATCAAGATCTGGACAGCCCACCTGCAACACACACACACACACACACACACACACAGTTTAACAAAACCAAGGTTTCATTTATTTAATCTAAAACTAAAGAAAAACCAGAGCTGAATAACGTCAGCCTGTCAATCAAGCCTGCTCATTAGAACATTAGGCCACACCCATCAAAAGGACCTAATAGTCAAGTTTCATCACATTTCTCATTCAAGTCGTCCACAGACTGTCCATACACTCTTCACATTTGTTACATTTTAATATAAATGAGAGAAACAGCAAGTTTATAAAATATGGAATCTGCATCACATTTACATCATAAATCTCATTAACTCAATAAATTGCTTGTTTGTACGAGGGTCGACACAACAAATTTCGTGCACATCTCAATTCAGAAAAACATTGCAGAAAAGGGTGTGTACTGTTATGTATTGGAGAATATCGTTATTCCCCCATGTTTCTGTAGGTGGCACTAATGTGTGTGTTTCAATAAAAACAACAGAAGTAGAAAAGTTCCTGCTAATTAAAATGTTAGAAATTAAAAAACATAACGTGTAAACTAATGTAAGACAAACTAATGTAAACCGCGACTTTATTGACTTGTTCATCCTCACAGATTACTGCACTTTTATTTTATCTGGAAAATACTGTGTAAATGTAAACTGAGTTTAAATATAAGCATGTTGGGCCTCCGAGTGGCGCAGTGGTAAAGTGCTCACCCTATCATCCGGAGATTGCCAGCCAATACAGCCAATCAGGGGCGTCTGCGAGCTCACGCAAGTGGAAGGAGCGGATAGCGCTGTCCTCCGAGTGTGTTACTCCGCCCCCAATGGTGCATGAGCGAGTTCGAAAAGATGCGGTCGACTGGCGTCATGTGGTTCGGAGGAAACACTTGATAGTCTTCGGCCCTCCCAACTGAGTGGTAGTAGTAGCCTTAATGTGGAGCCCCCTAGTGATGGGGAGGAATTGGCCACGACTAAAAAATAGGAAGAAAATCTGGTGAAAAAATTAATATATATATATATATATATATATATATATACATTCAAGTATAAAATACAATCATATAAACTTATAAACTACGGTTTGCCATTAAAAGGCAATTGTAATGAATGGCACATGAAAGTGAGGTGTTTTCTCACATAAGATCATGGTGAGCACAACGCAAGGCAGATGGTCGACATTGGCCCAGATAAGAAAACATGAACAACAAACAAGGGGCAAAATACGAACAATGAACAAGGATTTTTCTCAAAGGTGCTTTCCATTAAGCACCTTTGCTTAATGTTTCAGGAGGTCAAGCTGAGGTCAAGGGCATGAATGGGCTTCTGTGTAGCACTCATCATCTCTTATCAGATAACAGCATACAAACACATGACAAAGGCAAAATGCAGTTTAATCCACGGTGTGAATACAATACATACAGACAGACGCCTTGGAGAAAACATTGGCTAATACCAAAAAGACGTAAAAGTTTAGTTATAATAACGATCTAAGATATATTGGATGCATTGGACTTAATATAATACAGAAAATAAGATCTCTATAAACAATTCAGAAGAAGAGGCCTGTCACCTCTGAGCAAAACCACACAGTGACAATTCAATGTGGGGAATATAGAGAGTAGAAAATTTATAAAAACACTGAAAATAATTTAATAGCACAGGAGAGATGCTTACCCAACTAGTAGTACTAGAGTTTGTGAGGGGCTTGTGAGGGGAAAGGGAGTAGAGCAGATTAGCTTGACCTTCAGTAGCAGTAGAGCAGATTAGCTTGACCTTGCGCTATCAGTGTTTAAGTAAGCAGAGCAGAACTTACCCATTGTGCTTCTCACTTTGGGAACACACCTGCTGATGATATAATTGCTGATAAAGATATGAGGTATATGTGGTAAGGGGAATTTTGATTTAATTTGTGAATAACATTCTTTGGTTAACTGAATATAAGTAGTGTGTATTTAACTGCTTTTCAGTATGCTCTTTGCCTGTTCTTGAAATGGCATTGGGTTGGGCCAGATCAACAAACTGCTGAGTCTTTTTTTGATACTATTATAATTTTAGTTACAGCTTATGTTTTAGCGCAAATGTGTAACTGGTATTAACAGTGGAAGAAAAAAAACCTTCCACATTAAATTGGTGAGCCAGCCATGAGGGCGACTATGGAGGACCCTGCCGGGGGCCTGGGACCAGCAGTAACCGACAGACCATCAACCTGTGTGCACCATTAGAAAAAGGATAAAACCTGTTTTATCAAATTTCTGCAATAGTGGTTCATGGTTGGCTGGGGTGCACGCTGCCCAGCCTGGGGGGCTGGCCCCTGTGGCTCTTCTGAACCTAAAATTTGATGTCAGAGTAATTGACTAAATTGAATGCATCATTTGATGCTATTTGAAATAACTGGACTAGAGATCTCACTGGTACATTTTGTTATTGTTGTTGTTATTATTGATGTGTAAAGAAAAGGTTCTGCAGGTGGTGTGTGCCGACTGATGCCTTTGTGGTTACACCATGGTATGGGTAAACCGTGGTACTGGACCAAGAAGAAAAATGCCTTGTGCGGGTCTTGGATACACTACAATCCAGATGTTGGGCTTTGTCCAGGTGTTGTAAAGTTTCTCTGTGGGAGGAGCCTACAGAAAGTGTGTGTATTCTAGTTGATGCCTAGTGGTAACGCCACGGTTGAGGCTAGAGCCAGTTAAGGAAATCTCCGCCGTGGGGCTGGAACCAGAAGAAAAGTCCTGGTAAACCAGACCTTATCCTGGATGTGAGGTGCTGCCAGCATAGGTCTGTGTCCAGGTGGTATTTAAAATTCCTGCAGGTTGCAATATGTGTGTTTGGTGAATGTTGATAATAATTCCAGGCCTACGAAACTGATAAAGAGTTAGAACCGTGAGAAGAAAGATACAGGTTTAAAGCATAAAAAGATACAGGTTTAAAGCATAAAAGCATAAAAGCAGGGGTCGGCAACCGCATGTGGCTCTGTCATCCCTCTGCTGCGCCTCCCTGTGGCTTTGGAAAATAAAACATTAGTATTTAATTAAAATTAGTTTAATTTTAGTTTGTTAGTATTTTTTAAATTTGAAGATTATGGTGATCTTGAAAAATTTAAATTAAACGTGTTTAATATTTTGTCGCTCAAATTATTTGTCACAACTGCTGATGTGCGACACCCGCCGGCATGTGGTTTATTGAGCTTTTCGAGCTCCGGTTTTATTCAACTTGACAGCTGACTGCATGCTCCAGTACACGCCACACAAAAGCAGATGGCATTTTTGGTTTGCTGCAGGTGGATAATTTAAGTTCGGCTTAAGTTCTTATGGGTATATATCCATTGGGTGAAGTGTGTAGTGAAATATAAACTAATGACTTAGTGATGTATATTATGTAGGAAAATGATTAGAGATAAGAAACTCGCTCCCTGGTATAACGATCACATGCGCACTTTAAAACAGAACGCTCGGAAATTAGAACGCAAATGCCATCAAACAAAATAGTTAGTTTTTCAAATAGCATAGAGAGCATCCTGAATTATAAAAAACTCTTGTGTAGCTAGATCGTTGTTTCTCTCCACTCTTATAGAAAATAAGATTTTATTTAATACTGTAGCTAAATTAACAAGAAATAAGACCACTGCAGAAATCTCCGCAACAACATACAGTAGTGAGGACTTCATGAAGTTTTTCAATAACAAAGTCATAAATATTAGGGAAAAAAATTCAAGCTTTGAAACCAGATAAAGTCATACAGATGATAAACTAACCACACAACATCATAACTTTACTCCCCTTGAAGAGAATGAACTAATTTCACTCATCACTTCTTCAAAATCATCAACCTGTGAATTAGATCCTATACTGACACATTTTCTCAAGTAGATAGTACCAGCAATAACAGAACCCCTGTTGAAAATAATTAACTGTTCACTCAGCAGTGGGTCTGTTCCCAAATCCTTTAAATTAGCAGTTATTAAACCACTAATTAAGAAACCTTTCTTAATTAGTTCACATTAGTAAACATAATTCGTAAGCATGATATTAGTTTTCATTGTTATGCTGATGACACACAGTTATACGTCTCAGCAAAACCAGATGACAAAAAGCAGCTTACTAAAGTTGAGTAATGTGTGCAGAACATAAGAGATTAGATGTTAATTAACTTCCTTCTGCTTAATCCTGATAAGACAGGCACATCATCCCTATCCTCTCCTCACTTCATTGGCTCCCTGTGAAATTTTGCATTAAATGGTCTTGCGCCGCAGTATCTGAGTGAACTGCTAGTGTCTTACGATCCGCCACGCCTACTTCGTTCAAGGGATGCAGGCTGCTTGTCAGTACCGCGTATTATGAAAACTACAGCAGGGGGCATTTTTTTTTCCTACAAAACCCCAAAGTTATGGAATAGTCTTCCAATTAATGTCTTGGACTCAGACACAGTCTCAGTGTTTAAGTCTAGGCGCAGATCTGGGGGACTCATGGACGTAGAGTATTAGGTGAACTAGTGTGTTTAGATGCTGTCTTCCCCACTCTCATTGATCACTCAGGTTTGTTGACGGTGAAGTGATCTCAGGGAGCCCTCATGTCTGTGTTTCCTTCTGGCTCTCCCTTTTAGTTATGCTGTCATAGTTAATCCTGCCCATAGTCCCTGCTTGCACTCTGCATTAAATATACATTTACTCTATACATTGTGTAACAGTGATCATACCTAACTGCCATCTCTCATTCTCTTCTGCTCTCTCCTCTTTTCTCTCTCCCTCTCTCTCTTTCCCTCTCCCAGTCTCTCTGTCGAGCTATACATGTCACTCCTGAGCTGCCAGTGATCCAGACCCCCTCTGTCCTCTGGACCTGTCTGACCCGTCCTGGTGTCTATCTGGGATGCGTGTGGTGACTGGGGACGGTTCCACTTTTCCACGAAGACGTCTCAGCTGTCCTGGTCTCGGCTGATGCTGACAGCTGTTCGCTGAGGAGTCATGACTGCAGTTGCTCAATAGTTCAGGACTGGAGATCACAGTAGTAATTGGCTGATTAGTTATATGAATGAAGCAAAATGCAGGTTGTTGCTTAATAAAAGGCAACGATTTCTTTTTCAAACACTCAACCATGTGCTCGAGCATGACCTTAAACACAAGCGCCCTCTGCAGGTGAATATTGGTATGTGGTCAAGTTTTGTTTTCCTTCCCAGCAATATTATATAATAACTGATTATATTATTCATCCAACATTTTATAACAACACATTATGGTATTATTTACAATAAATACATAAATAAATATATATATATTAAAATAAAATAAAATACTGTACAAACCTGTCAGAAAGAAATTACATTGATAAAGGTTTAAAAATTACTGATCCCATAAGGAGACATGGGTGGGGAGAAGAAATAGAGAAAAAGTTTCACCTAAAAAAAAAATAATAAATAGAAATTCTGTGAAAAAAATTCACCTAACAAGACATGGGTGAGAAAACTAAACATTGGAGCGGGCAAAAAATATTTCAAGGGAAAAATGGCCTTTTTGTTTGTGAGAGCTCACCAACATTTTGTAAGATATTTATTGTAAAATGTCAATTATAAAATTCTAGCTTTGCTTTTTGCCAATAGACTTAAAATAAGTTCTTAATTCAGTGATTGGAAAACCTCAGACAGGCTTTATGAAAGGACGTCATATCAGTAATTATAAACAATAGATCTTTTGAACTACAGTATGCACACTTATTTGATGATGACTCCATGAAATTTGTGTAAAGCTGCTTTGCGACAATGACAATAGTTAAAAGAGCTATACAAATAAATTGAATTGAATTGTATTAAATCTTTTTTTATTTTTTTACTTGTGGAGCTGTACAAGCATTTTGGCGGCAACTTGGAAATGATATATTCATAAATCTTGCAATTTTACATTAAAGGACATCATTATCTTTTTTCCATCATAACAAATCATTTGAATATATTGTAAATTTTTATATTTAAATTGCAAAGTTCTACATTTATAAATGTAAATTTTGTAAATCATGTCATAAACTATCACCTTTCCTCTGTGAAACATAAAACCTTTTAAACTCTTTAAATCTAATAGAAGTAAATCTTCTCTGTTATTGTCTTGGCATTCTGATTTAGTCAGTGGAACACTGTGATTTTTTTTTATGCTATTTAGTTGTTGTTTTTTTCCTTTTTTTTTTAGTTAATGCAACCACAGGGGGGCACAATCCAGCGTCTTCTTGTACCAATCTGGATAAGTCTGGATAAATGCTAAGAGTTGTGGCAGGAAGGGCATCCGACGTAAAACTTTTGGCAAATCAATCATGTGAATCATTAACAGGACTTCCATATCGGATCGGTCGTGGCCCGGGTTAACAACAGCTGCCACCGGTGACCTACAGGGTGCCAGTAGAAATTGGGCTTCTGTTGGTCGAACAAGGAGAGGAGAAAGGCGTGTTCGTAAGCAGAGTGAGAAGAGGAAAGGCAAGAGTTTAGGAGTGACAGTAAGGTAGAGAAGTTGCAAGAGAGTTGGTTGACATGATGCAGAGAAGGAAGGTGGATATACTGAGTGTCCAGGAGAGCAGGTGGAAAGGTAGCAGCTTAGGAGACGGGTTCAAGTTGTTTTACCATGGAGGAAAAATTTTTAAAAAGGAAGAAAAATAATGGAGTAGGAGTTATCCTGAAAGAGGAATTTGTAAGAAATGTGAAAAGAATATCAGAGAGGGTGATGAGTCTGAAGCTGGATATTTAAGGAGTGATGTTAAATGTTGCTAGTGGTTATGCCCCACAGGTAGGTTGTGAGTTAGAAGAGAAGGAGACATTCTGGGATAAATTAGATGAAGTGATGCAGACCATCCCCCGAGGTGAGGGAGTGGTGATTGGTGCAGATTTTAATGGACATTTTGGGGAAGTCAGAGATTGATGAGAATGTGATGGTCAGGTCTGGTCTTCAGCACAGGAATGCAGAAGGAAAGATAGTAGTGGACTTTACAAAGAGGATGGAAATGGCAGTGGTGAATACTTTCTTCCAGCAGTGGCAGGAACATAGGGTGACAGATATAAGCAGAGGCAAAAGCACTCAGGTGGACATCATCTTGTGTCGACGTTGTAATCTGAAAGAGATCAGTGACTGCAAAGTGTTGGTAGGGAAGAGTGTATTCAGACAACACAGGATGGTGGTGTGTAAAATTACGCTGGTAGTAAGGAAGGTGCAGAGGACGAAGACAGAGCAGAGGACAAAGGTGGAAGTTGTAAAAGGAAGAATTTCTCATCATTATTTTGAATTAATATTGACTACCATACTAATTAAACTAGCGTGAGCGAATGCTGGTTTTATTTCAGTGCACCTGTTCAGTTTGATTGCCATCCTTTTCACTAGGCTTGTGAAGAACCCTAGGTGTTGGTCATCATCAGCAGGCACTGGTTCATCATCACTGACCCTGAGGCTGCTGGATCCAGCCGCACTATCCTTGACCGTAATGCTAGAGCTGTCAGAACCTGCTGAACTGTAACTTCCCTTCACGCCAAAGGCATAATCTGTTCATTTGAAGCATTTCACAGCATCTACCTCTAAAGCGTTTTTCTTCTTTTCATGTAACTTTTCAGCTCCACCTTTTCTTTTTCCCCCTTTTTCATCTATGGAAATTATTATTAATTATATGCTCAGAGACATTCGCTGTATCGAGAAAGGATCACTATACCTCCCTCCGTAAATCACAGTAGAAGTGAAAAGTGGCATGTTTCAGAACATGTATATAGAATAGACCCAAATAATTAATAGTAAGGGAGGTCAATTTATTCACATGCACACAAACACGCGCTCTTTGTTGGCGGCATCCGTGCGATCAACACACTCATTCATCTGCGTAGAACAGAGATGCAATATTATATTTTTATATATATATAATGTATATATTTGCGTACTAATTGGACCAGCCCACATTTGCCAGCGACCCACCGGGAAAACTCCCGGTGCTCCAGATGGCCAGTCCACCACTGCTCTGAGTGACTCTTTAATAGAGACTCTGAACGACGGTGAACGACTCTGAGCAGTTCTGTAATCGACACCGATCAACTCTTGGGACGGCTCTCTTATAAACTCACTGAACCTTTTGTTTGTCACCTTCACCTCCTTTAAATTTTCACATAAGTATTTTATCTATCTATACTTTACAACTTCTCACAAGCGACTTTGACATTAAAGAGCATTTTAAAAACTAAATATAGGCTTGTTATGCACTGTTTGTTAGCTTGACAGTGACAGAATGTGTAACTCAGACTCGGGACTCCTGCGACACCAAAGAGCCGTTCCCAGAAAAACCACCAGGGCGTTTGGCGCGACATCAACTCCGCTAAACCTTCGTTCCCTCCATGACACCAGGCTAATGCTGCTTCATGGAATCCACTGGCACTTCTTTATTACAAGCAGCTCAGAGTTACACAGTCAGAAGTGAAACTATTAATGTGGCGTTAAAGTATGTAATTTTCATGGTGTTATTTATATCACTGGCTTTTCAACACCTATTGTAGGCTTGAAAAAGGAACACATAGTGCACATGCTGGCACAGAGACAGCGATTATCACACACACTGCATTAACATTTTTATTATTATCTTTTAAATCTCTTTGTTGAGTGTGCCACTGTTTGATTCGTGTCTCTTCTGGGATTGTTGAGACTTTCATACACCCTTCATTCCTCTTCTATACCCCTTTATTAAGTGTTCAGGGTCACAGGGAGTTGTGAGATTTAGGGCACAAGCCAGGGTACACTCTGAACAGGATGCCAATCTGTCACGGGGCACGCATGTACACACCACACACTTACACACTTATTCACGCACTACAGATAATTTGAATTGAACCCTCAACCCTGTAGGTGCAAGGCCACAGAGCTAACCACTACGCCACCTGTTGAAAATTTATCATTCAAATAATCATTTGAAGTCAGGGATCACATCGCTTTTTAGAATTTTAGATGAATTCACAGACAAACAGGATATTCACTCCACATAGATATATATTAGTTAGCTACATTCAGAAAACACAGTGTTTGATTTCTTTTCTTCTTGGGTTTTGACTCTTACTCTGGCTTGGCATATCAGATATTGGCACAGGTTTTATGCCAGATGCTCTTCCTTCCTTCCACAGCCCACCCATACCTCCATGCTTGGCACTGGCACTGAGGATGCCCAGCATCTCAAATGGCCGGGTATCACACACGCTAATATTTTATTGGATTGGATATTGGATATCTTTTGATTTGATTATAGTCATAGCCTCATTTCGATAAGCTTATGGAATGTCACAACATTTTTTTCCCGTCCATTAGTTGCAATAATTTCTGTCCAAGGTCTTTTATTGATGATGGAAGAGTTGGACCTCTGTGTAAAGTCTTCTCCAGCACATCCCAAAGATTCTCAATGCCTAACCGGAGAGGGTATATGGGCATAGGGTTAAGGGCCTTGCCCAAGGGCTCAATAGTGTCAACACTGTAGTGATAGAACAAGGGTTTCCCAGAAGGACAATCGAAGAATCATTAAGACATCTTAAGGTTTCTTAAAGGGTTCATTAGTGAAAGAGAAACACAGACTCCTGTTTCGATAAAGTGAACCAGGAACTAGTTCATGTCTTGTGCTAGTGCTGGGTCAGAGCTGGTTCAATAGCAAACCTCCTAAGAAGTGGCTTTGTTTTTCCATGGGATAGAGAGTCACGTCATTATGTCACTGTATATGTCCCTGTACGTCTTTTCTTTTCCAGCAATGCTAGCGGAAAAAAAATGCTAGTGGGAAAAAAATATGAGCCACAAACAAATGGTGAACTTCAACATAGCTTTGCAAGGAGTTCTCCTGGCTTAATCATTGCTCCCAATTGCATTTTGAGTCCATTTTAAAGATGGTGGTTACAAAATTTTAGTTGGTTGAAATAATCTCGCCTCAGCCACAGATGTAAGTGGTTCTTTGTTCTAGCCCAGCAAAGTGTTGGTGCTGCCATGGAACCAGTTTTTCAGTCTGAGAACTGGTGCTTTGTCTGAAAACAAAAAAATGGTTTGAAATCGAGCACCGGCTCCAAATTAGCTCTGGAACTGCCTTGGTGGAAAATGGGCACCAGATGATTGTTCTAAAGGGAAGAACCCAAGAATCTGTACAGGTTCTAGAGTTTTTGGTGTCACTTTGGTGCACCAGCATCAGTGTCAGGTAGAAGGTGTGGCCTAAAGACAACACACTGTGCACCATGCTAACCTCATAGCTATATGTTTCAGTTACTTATTAGCTACATCTGCATTATCGCTCCGGTACTGTACATTTCTCAGCTGATTGTCCTTTTTCAAGTGTAAGAGGAAATTTGTGTACAGTGGAACCTTGGATTACGAGCATAATTCGTTCCGGGAGTGGGCTCGTATTCCAAAACACTCATAAATCAAATTGTCCTATAAGAAATAATGGAAGCTCAAATTATTTGTTCCACAGCCCAAAAAAATAAATACATAAAAATAATTAACACAAAATATAAAGTAAAAATTAAACAAATTAACTGTGTAGAGCAGAGAGAAAGAGTGTGTGTTTGTGAAGGCGAAAGTAGGAGGGGTCTGTGCGTGTATGTTGATTATACCAGTGAGAAACGCGCACTAAGACCCAGCAGGGGAGACGATTACCCACAATTCCGCAGCGCAAGAGAGAGAAAAACCTTTGGCTCAGTTGTGATCACATGACGCTCGGCGTCAAAACAAAAAGCGCATGCATGATACATGATACTCGGTGCTCGTAAACCAAGACTTGTTTGTTTTCCAAATCAGAATTTATTAAAAATCTTTGCTCGTCTTTCGGAACACTCGCAAACCGCCACACACATATAATATAACACACACCGCCTAATGCCATGTGTGTTATATTATAGTTTTGAAATCCTCAGAGGTGGCACGGTGGCACCTCCAGGGTCTGGGATCGATTCCCGTCTCTGTGTACATGGAGTTTGTATGTTCTCCTCGTGCTTGGTTGCTTTCCTCCAGGTACTCCGGTTTCCTCCCACATTCCAAAGACCTGTAGGTTAGGCTAATTGGCGTTTCCAAATTGTCTTTAGTGTGTGAATGAATGAGTGTTTGAGTGAGGGTATGTGTGTGTGCCTTGCGATGGACTGGCACCCTGTCCAAGGTGTACCCTGCCTTGTGCCCTAAGTCTCCTGGGATAGGCTCCAGGCCCCCACAACCCTAAATACAGGATAAAGCGGTATCCTGTATCCTGAGTGAGAGTGAAATCCCCAGTATTGTTCTAGAATGTAGGAAATAAATCACCCATAAAACTCCAAACTTTTGACTTTTATTTTTACATACAGTACACAAAAAAAGTTTTTCTTTTGAGGAACGAGCAGAGACACTCATCTATCACAAACGAGCAGAATGCAAGATGGAAAAAGACAGAGCAGGTTGTCGACCTGCAAACTAGAGTGGAAATAATATAACCGAACCATGTTAAGCTAATAGCTAAGCTAATATTAGTATATGAGGACGTTATGCTTGTTTTTGTCACCTGCAAAAATGTATTAGTACCCATAACATTATATAACATATACTAAAAAAAGTTGAAATTTTTGCAATCTTTGGAAAGCACTTTTTTGTTGCCGTTCTTAAGTAATATGAGGAGACCCGAGCTTGAACCACATGATTTTCCTTCTGTCTGTGTGTCTGTGTTTGGGGTGGTTTGAGGCGGGCGGGGCTGGAGAGCCATAATCAGGAGCAGGAGCTCCTCATAGACTCTGGTCTATGTTGAGGTACATGTGGGGATCAATCAATGAATTTGGGGGCAAAATGAGGCCATAAATGTAAAAAGTAAAGTTATTCTTCAGATTTTTCTGTCAAACAAGTTTAAAAAAATCCAACCCATGATATTTTAAAGCAACTTCAGAGAAAAAGAAAGCCGTGTATTATAAGCGGAACTGGCAACTATGGCACAGGTCAGCTCTGAGGGGGAATACTTATGCACTCACAACTTTTTTTCACAATGTAACAGCTGTTAAAAGTCTTCAGCTCTATGATTTATTGATTTATTCTGCGTAGATTCTGTGTAGATAACGCAGAATCTCAGCTTCTGGGTATAACTTTCAATAAATTTCAGCAAGGGGAGGGGCGAAAACTTTTGCAATCTGCTTTAGCAAAACACCTCCGCGTGACCGGCTCGTGATTTTTTTATGCATGTCATAAATACGTGCGTCTCCAACCTCTGTGTTTTTTGTTTGTCCTCATGTGGTCCATTTTTTTAGGGGATGTGGTAGGATTAAATGTACACCCCCTACACACACACACACACACACACACACACACACACACATACCACCTAACACCTCCCCTCCCACCTGGGTTTTGGTTTAAGGGAATAAGAGTGTGTTGTTGGTGTTTGTGAAGCAGATCAGATCTTCACTTCAAGAAACACCATCATGTCCGTTAGTCACATCATGTCTGAGCTGAAGAAATCAGGTACGTTACAATCTCTCATTCTTTCTCTCTTCTTCTTCTTCTCAGCAATAGTCACATGTTGATATTCATATCATTCAGACGTTTAACAATCAACAAAAATTTTTTAATAATCCTTGTCATTTCCTGATCATCTCCGAGACAAGAAATCTGGTTTTATACCAAATATTGAACTAAAGATTTTATCACAGAAATGTGTGACGTGATTAACTTGGTGTCCAGCTTCATCGCTTTCACCAGCCGTAAAAATAACTTCATAAATTACTGCTGTTTATCTGGTGTCTAGACGCTGGTTACTGGGGGGAGAAAAACACTATTAAGGGTTGGGTTTAAACCTGAGTATTGTTCTCTTTTCATGTTTCTCAGTTTGACTGTGATGAGCAGCAGATAAAGTCTGTATGGAGAGATCTCTACACAGGCCAGATGAGATAATAATAAAGGAACGACAGACTGACAGATAGCTAATTAATGCCGTGAGCGATGGAACTGTCCTCATTAACGTGTAATTAGTGTTGATTTTATTGCTGCTTTAACACAGCTCGCAGGGACGAGTCTAATGTTTCACCGCTCTCATGTTCTCGTCCTGCATCTGCCAACCACGCACGTTCCTGTCATCGGCCGTCCTCCCTCCATATGTTTTCTGCCGTCTCTCCCTCCCTCGCTTGTTCTGCTGGATCTTGGGTTTCAAATCCCTAACACTCATTTGCAGCCATCTTGGAAAGTTTCCAGGTGAATTCTTTGCTTCGCCGAAACACCCCGACGTTCTTCAGAATTCTACAAGGTTGTGAAAAAAAACATTCGCTGCAAAGGTTTGTCCTTGTTCATGCATCTGTTTGCTTGTGTGTCAAACTGAGGTCCATCAGAGAGCTGTGGCTCAGCACGTGGCCCCTCATCTGAGATCATCTCTACAGCCAAGCATCAAATCGCAGCGCTATCGCTTCCATCCATCTGAGCCTGTAGTAAAACCCGATCCTGGAGTAGGAACATCACTCCAGAGCTGATGCCAAAACAAACAGATCAGGTTTGCTTGGAATGAGAGGAAAGCCCTTATGACCTCTGGCTAAATCGAGCCACACAGTCAAAGGAGAGATTCTTCAACACAAGCAGGACAAATACTGGGCAATGAAAATGAAGTGAAAGAGTAATTAACATCTAAGTCTTTATAAGTTTAAAAAAAATAAAATAAAAACTTCAAAAATTCTCAAGTGTTGAGCAAATACAGGAAGTAATTAATTAGTCAATTAATATATTAATTTCATAATTAATCAATTAATCATCAAATTACTTACTTAATAGTTGAATAATTTATTAATCACAATATTTTATCATGGAATTGAGAACTGTGTTTTTATTTATCTAAAATTATAAAGTGCAATTAATGTTCAAGCATAAAATTAAGTAAAAACAAAAGCTGTAAAAAGTTCCCAAGTGTTAATCAAATACATTAATTAATTAATTAATTGATTTATCATATAAATCATTAATTATCTGATTATTTATTTATTTCATTATTTAATTAAAATTATTTGATCAATTACTTAATTATTCAATCAAATAATGTATCGATTTATTGATTAATTAATAAATTAATGAATTAATCCTCATATCAGATGTATAAATGCTTACTCCTCCTCGTTTAGACGAGTATGTTGTTTGTCTTTTGGCTGCTCCTGTCAGGCGGTCACGGCGCAGTTCATCTGATCCACAGAGAACTTGTTAGCACAGGTTTTACACCGGATGCCATTGACACAATCCTCCTCTTTTATCCTGGCTTGGGACCTGCACTGCATCCAGTGGCTGGGCTTTGGGTGGAAATTAAACCCAAGCCTTCCACATGGCAGGCGAGAAAGCACTGAGCCACCAATGCCTGGTTTGATGAGTAAGTGAATTCACTAAAGCCACTTTAAATTGATGCTTAAGTGAGTGAGTGTTTCATTTGTCCTCACTCTGAATCTGATTCACTTTTTTTAAATGTGACTCTTTTTCATGTAATTCAATTTTTAACAGTGATTCCTTTCCACATGAATCACTTTTCAACTGCAATTCTTTTTTGTGATTCTCTTTTTTAAAAGTGATTCTTTTTATGATGATTCGGTTTTCAACTGTGATTCTTTTCCACTGTGATTCTTTTCCACATGATTCACTTTTTTTCACATGATTTTTCTTTCACACAATTTACTCTTCAACTGTTATATTTTTTATTTGGATCGCTTTGCAAATTTCCACACGATTCATTTATTTTCACAAGATTCCTTTGGATGAAGGTTTTGTAGAAGCACTAATGAAAGA
>JAQMYJ010000008.1:1618466-1630762 GCA_030014305.1 Clarias laeviceps
AAAATACACACATTGTGCTGAATTCTGATTTGTCAGAAGGTGAGACATAAATCAAGGTTCATGTTACTACTCTAAAAAACAGACATTACTTGCTTTTACTACTAAGAGAGATAAGAGAAATAAAACACTTGGGCTTGTGCAGTTATATTAAAATCAATAGTGCTGTACTGGAAATCTTTACATCCTGTATAAAGAGTTCTGACTGTTACTGTGTTAAGATTTGTGCTAAAACTTTACAACTGACACTGAAACCTTGAGTATCACCTGACACCTGATACTGTCTTTTGTCTGATAAGTCTTTTAAAAGGTAAGAATTCAATAAGTGTCAGTTTGTAAAATAAACTTGTTTTCCAAATTGAACTTGAATCCTCTCCAGGGTGTCTGATAAAATATCTGATGTGTTTTCCCTGATATGAGGTGGTGGCAAAAAGTTTTGAGATTTGCACAGATTTCGCTGTAAGATCCCCCTTGGATGGCTTAAACCCTGGCAGTAGAATTTGCTATTGACTGTCTGGCTCCTTTGGACAAATTCTCAATGCACAATGTTCATGTGGCAGATTTACTGTCCGCGGACCTGCCTCGCCTTTTTTCGGTCTGTCTGTAGCAGATTTACGCAGTTTAATGCAGAATTTCATGTTTACTCTTTGTTCTAACTTTCTGTCCATGATAAAATAACAGACACGGTAACGCATGTGGTCAGAATAGCACCAGTTGCACAGCTTTTTTTAAAGTAAACAGTATACAGTGGGTGCGTCAGTATTAGTACTGGCTGATACTGATGACTTTTAATTAATTAAATGCCTGTTTACAGGAAAAAAGGGAGCAAAAACTGAAGCCCATTCAGGTAACTACTTCAAACTGAAATAATAATAATAATAATAATAATTATTATTATTATTATAATCCTACAGCAGCATGGAACAGTCTGAGAGCTGACACTGATTCCACTGGCATGTCTGTGATAAAGATTGTTTAAAATCATAACAACCTGCCCAAAAACTCTTCTCAGACTCCTAATTATCAGATACCTAATATCTAATCCCACAGATTAATTTAATTCTGAAATGGCTTATGATTTAAGGTTCTTTTCACCTTATATTTTTAACTCAAACACAATATTTAATGATGATTAAATATTAATTTATTATTATTTAATCATATATTTATTCATTATTTATTTATAAACAATTTGTATAACATGACGAATTTAGCCAAAATAAATGCACTTAAATTAAAAAGGAAGTCTTTTTAATATGCATTTTTTCCCCCTCCAATATAAGTTGCAATTAGTCATGTGACTCTGGCTCATTATAATATAAGAGTTGGAAACACTAAGTAAATAATAAGAGTTTTTAATTAAAATGGAGTTCATACTTTTCCACATTATTCACTTTTCAGCAGTGTAGAAGATTAGAGAGATTAGAGAGTGTAGACAGTTTGTGATTGTTTTTGTGCTTCTCATAAACTTGCATAAATTAATCTTTAATTATTTTTTTTCCAAATGCTTTAAGTAATGAATATTTTTTTTTAAAAACTAAAAAATATTAATAATAACTGTTATAAGTCCACACTATATTTATTTTAGACTCTTATAGTCCCAAAAGGCATTTGGTGTCTGTTTATATTATTATAAACACGCCAAAAAACGATTTAGTGGAATGATTAGAGGATTGGATGCTGCTAAGACACACTGCGGTGTGATCAGTCGAGTGTAAACAAATGCTTGGCTTCAGATGTGTAAAAGCATGCCCTGCCCATTAACCCCCATTTACACATCATGTGCATATACATGCCTCAATTTAGCTGTGTGGTCCTCTCTAATTTACATAACCACGCCCATATTTATGTAAGCGTTTCAATAATAAGGAGATCGATAGATCAATGAAAGTTTGTGATGTTTTTGATGTGTTTAATAAAGCTGTTGAAGATTTAAATTGTGTCTATTTTGTTTGTTTGTTTGTATCACAGAAGTACCGCCAGTGTATGAACCTGATGTTCCTGAACCCACGACCAGAGCGGAGCTGATGAAATGTAAAGGAGGTTTTCTTAACATTATTTTAAAGTAAAGTCAGTGTTACATGTGAACCAGCTGACCATGTCTGTATACTGCTTCAGCTAAAGCTTGTGTGCGTGTGTGTGTGTGTGTGTATACAGTCTAACTCGGGTAAAGGTAAGAAGTGCTGCGGCACTGAGCGCCCGTGTTCTTCACTCACTGAACTCGGGGTTGGGTCGAGCTTTGTCCCGAGTTAACCTAAGCTTTCGTCACATGCAGAGTTAAACTCAGCACAAGATTTTAGGATACAGTGGCAGTAACATTGGTGACATGTTTCTTACTCTTCTTGTGTGTGTGTGTGTGTGTGTGTGTGTGTGTGTGTGTGTGTGTGCACACGTGTTCCTCTCAGACTGGATCCCTGTCTCTCTGGATGAAAAAACGGCTCAGAAGTTGCTCTGGCTCTCTGAGGGTGGGACTAAAGTGACCCGGGCGTCCGAACATACCTGTCCTGTATTTAACCGACCCGAAAGATACGAAGTCACTCCTCAGGTCTGTTCTTATTTCAGTACTCTACTGTTTCCCTCTTATACTTTTCTTCTCTTCCTTTTTCTTTCTTTATTTCATTCATTCATTTATATTATATATGTACACACACACACACACACACACACACACACACTCCCACGCAAAGCCGCATCTCAATAAATTATAATATCATCGAAAAGTTGATTAATTTCAGTAATTCAATTGAAAAAGTGAAACTCATAGTATAGATTTAAAATTAGAATATTATTTTGGGCAGGTGCCAAGTCCTGCTGGAAAATTAAATCAGCATCTCCATAAAACTGGTCAGCAGAGGGAATCATGGAGTTCTCTAAAATGTCCTGGTAGACAGCTGTGCTGACCTTGGACCTGATAAAAAAAAAAAAACACAGTGGACGAACACCAGCAGATGCCATGGCTCCCCAAACCATCACTCTCTGTGCAAACTTTACACTGGACCTCAAGCAACTTGGATTTTGTGCCTCTCCTCTCTACCTCCAGACTCTGGAACCTTGATTTCCATAGGAAATGCTAATTTTACTTTCATCTGAAAATAGTGCTTTGGCCCACTTTGCAATAGTCCAGTCCTTTTTGTGCTTAAGACAGATAAGACGCCTCTGATGTTGTCTCTGGTTCAAGAGTGGCTTGACACAAGGAATGCGACAGTTGTAGCCCATGACCTGGATATGTATGTATGTATGTATGTGGTGGCTCTTGAAGCACTGACTCCATCTGCAGTTCACTCTTTATGAATCTCCCCCAAATTCTTAAATGGGCTTCGTTTCACAATTCTCTCAAGGCTGAGGTTATCCCTATTGCAGCAGAGGTAGGCTTTGGTCTTACGTTCCTGGGAAGATCTTCATGAAAGCCAGTCCCATCATGGTGCTTGAAGGGTTTTGCAAATGGACTTGACAATACTGTTCTTGCAAGAACTGTTCCAGGAACACCTGGCCTTCGTGTCTTAAAAGAACAATTAACCACTTTTGTTACCTAATGTTATATGTACTATTTCATAGTTTAAAAAAAAAAGTATTATTCTAAAATGTATACAATAAATCTACTTGTGTCCACACTTTTGACTGGCACACATACACAGTGGGAACAACATTCAATCATTTTTGTTACCTTTAAAGTTGTGGAATATTCATGAAAGAAGTTTGTTCCCGTTCAAATTTACATTATGGTAGCTACAGTCCTTGATTTTTCTCCCTCCGTCTCAAAGTTAATGCAAAAAAATCAGGAAGTATTGTTACGAAGAAATGTGTTACGAAGAAAAGGAGAGAAAACTCCTGTGTTAACGTTTTACCACTGACTCTTACAATCCTTTAGCTGTACATGTAAATGGGCTGTAACTATACAGTGGATATAGAGAAAAACATCACCTCTCTTTTAAAAGAATCACATTTTGTTGCTTTGTAGCCCGAAATGAAGACAGTTTTTGTTTTATCCAGCTGTATTTACTCAGTGGAACTTTTAACATCCAAGTGAATGATATAAAACCAACATGTCAAAGAAACAGAAAAAATACAAAAAACTATTTCTGATTTGGAAAAGGATCGACCCTCTTCTAATAATGCACATCTAGACTTTGCCCACTCTTCTTCGCAGAACTGCTCAAGTTGAGTTAAATTTGAGTTGAGTATTTGTGGACTGCAGTATTCAAGTCATTAAAGGTTCAAGTCCGGGCTCTGACTAGGCCATGCAACAACATTCACCCTTTTCTCATTTAGTCACTATATGGTCAGTTTTGCCGTGTGCTTTGGGTCATCGTCATGTTGGAAGGTAAACCTTCTTCCCTGACGACTTTTTGGCAGCAGATTTTCCTCAAGTATTTGACGGTATTTAACCCCATCCAATTTCCTTCTATCCTGACAAGTGCTCCAGTCTCTGCTGCAGAGAAACAACCCCCATAACAGCATACTACCACCCCCATGCTTTATTGTAGGAGTGGTGTTATTTGGATGGAGAGCTGTATTGGATTTCCGCCAGACATATTAATGACCACTCTGTCATAAATTCCTGCAACTGCTTCAGAGTTGCTGTAGGCTCTCTGACCAGTTTCCTCCTGGCTGGTTCATCTAGTTTGGAGCGACGTCCACAAATACCAAGTACCTTCCAATTCTTAATAATAGACTTCACTCTGCCTCTAGGCATTGAAAGTCTTTATATTTTTTTTGTATCCATTTCCTGACTTTTGTGCCATTTGTGCACAAATTTAGTGCATTGCCAGTTTGACAGTTGATCGATTGCGTCAGTTGCACTATCAGAGACTGAAATGCTTTTCATGTTGAGCTAATCAAAATGACCACAGCTGATCACAGTTAAAAGTCAAATGGCTTTGTGTACCATTGAGGTGATTTCTAGACTCAATCAGGTGCAGCTAGTCATTTTTAGAAGGGTGGTGATACTTATACAAATCAGTGAATTTTTTTTCCAGGCAATTGACATTTTTGTTGTATCTTTCCTTTGGATGTTAAAAGTTGGGGTTAAGGCACAGAGTTACTGCCCAGAAGGTCTGCGGTTCGAGCCCCAGCTCCATTAGGTTGCCATTGTTTGGCCTTTAGCCCTATCAGCTCTAGGGTCACTGTATCATGGCTGACCCTGTGCTCAGACCCCAGCTATGCTGTGATATGCAAAGATTTATTTATTTTTTTACTTTGCAGTATTGCATATGTCCCAAATTAAAGCTTAACTCCATTCTATACCCGCTTTTAATTTTAAAAATCTATCGCAAAAAATGTAAGTTTTCTAATAATGTTCTATTTTATTGTTTTCTTTTTTTTTTTTACTGAATAAGGTTTAAGTTTTTTCCCATCCAGGTATTATGTAAGGAGGGTCTTCTGGGTTGCCGTGGTTACTGGGAGGTGGACTACGAAGGCTGGGCAGTGATCGGAGTGGTGTACGCCAGCATCGGGCGCAAAACTGAAGACGGAGCATGTGCCCTGGGAGAGAACGATGCCTCATGGGCCGTGGGCTGGGGCGGACGCAATTATCAAGCCTGGCACGACGAAGAGAGCGTGGAGATCCACCGTGACCAAGGCAAAACAATTGGCGTCTACGTGGACCAACCGGCCGGCATTTTGGCCTTCTACCTGGTGGAAGGAGAGCCGGAAGAGGTCAAGCTCCTGCACCGCTACAAAACCGCCTTCAAGGAAAAGCTCCTGCCCGCGTTCTGGATGGGAAATAAATCGTGGTGCTGGATCCGCAAGAAAGAGTAGCGCGAAGGAGAAAGAGGAAGTTGACCATGATGACGAGGTGCGATTTTGTTGCGGAACAAAGTGTCAGTAATCACTGTTGAGTAAAATACAATGATTTATAACGAAGTTAGGAACTTACCTCCTCCTCTGTGTGTGTGTGTGTCACATGTTCTAAAGAATTGCCTGCTTTTATGATTAAAATAAAATGTTACCAAGTTTTCTGATTGGTGTCTAAGGTGTTCGTTTATGTTCTATAAACAACAGCTGTGACAGTAGGGCAGCTCCACCACTATCATAGCTTTATTTATTATCCCTGTTCCTCAGGGATGCTGCCATTAATGGAAGGAGTCTCCAGTGTCGGCGCTGATTTTCCTACAACAGAATGCGTTTTATTCTGCTCACGCCACAGCGACTTTCCAACAATTATGACGTTTTATGAATGAAACACTTTATATGTTCATTACATTTAATGCTGCAGAAACACGTTTCATCTTCTTTAGTCCATTCTTTTCTTCTTCTTCATCTCTCTCAAAAGTTAATACACAGAAACTTGAAATTTTACAGCTTTCTGTGGAGGCGGGAGGTAACTGCGAACATGACTGTTATTGTACTTAAGTCCATATTTCATGTATCTGTACCTTATCTGAGTAGTTCGATTAGAGGATACCTTTTACTTCGATCTAAAAGGTACAGCAAATAGCCGTGCTTTCTACTTAACCACATCTCTGCATGGCGTTGTGTCACCACTATTTGAAGCGGGAATTCCGCCATCTGCTGACTATTATACGGAATTGCGTGACTTTGACAAACCTGAAAATCAGAAGCGGAGCTGGTTGCAGACGGTGACAAAAACAACACAATGGGTGAGTGGGTGTGTGTGTGTGTGTGTGTGTGTGTGTGTGTGTGTGTGTGTGTGTGTGAGTGAGTGAGAGAGAGAACTTTTACTTGAGTAATATTTGCCCTAGGAAATCTCTACTTTTACTAAAGTACAGGATTTGTGTACTTTGTAACAGAAGTTAGCCTGACACTGGAGACTCCTTTCATAAATGTAAAAAACATAAATAAACAAAATGAAAAAAAAAATAAAAGAAAGAGCCTGCGAATGAAACATAGTAGAAAATGACTCCACTGATCGGACGCGATCGAGAGGACTGTGAACACTGAAGACTAAAGAAATGGCGATTTTTCTCCACAGTCTCTTGAGTTTTATTCAAAACTGTTTAAACACTGAACACATGGTGTGAAATGTGAGAGACTGACAATGTCATCATCATCATCATCAGCCATAACACAGATGTTACACTACACTGTTATCGTCTTAGCATAAACAATTCACCTCCAAAAAAAAAAAAAAAAAAAAAAAACACACACAGAGCATAGTATCGATTTCTAAAGAACAGCATCGGCGTGGAAATTAGCTTCATACGGCATCGGTTACGTCCACGAACATGACACGTGCTGTTTTTTAGTGTTGCTCACGTACGATAGCGTGAAAGGTTGTGTGACTAAAACTAATGCTCAGAGAACGAGGCTGATTTTTGAAATCAATCTGCTGACAACGAAGCAAGCAAACATCCAGCTAGCAATATGCTAATGACCGTTTTTCTTTTTTTTTTGGCTAAAGCTAGCAAAAGGAACATGTCAGTTAGCTGTTCCTGTGTCGATCAGAACAGGAGCAGAATTTCAATTAGAAGCAGCTTTTCATTGACTGTTCCGCATTTTTTTTTTTTTGTTTTTGTTTTTTAAATTTTTCCAGAAAAATATCGATTGTATTTGTTTTTTTGTTTGTTTTTAGAAGCGCACACAAACAGTCGTCTCGTGTTTGTTTAAAATCAACGACAGTTCTCAACGCCTGCTACGTTACGCAAAAGGTACGAATTAAATCTCACCTGCATTCGCGCTCACGTTTTCATCCAAGTCTGATCCACGTTCCCTATATCCGAGTTTACAAGGACGTTTCATGGTGGTGAGGAGAAGGGGAAAAAAATATTGATATGCATTACTGCTTGGTTGTGGGCAAAGACTAGAGTTTAAGCTCCGCCCCCAATTAGTCTATAATGAAATGAACTCATGGGTTTTCAATATGTACGGTTTTTTTTTGTTGCGAGTTGGCACGATATGTCCGAAAATATCACACTGTGAAAGATTTTTGTTTCTTTGATGAACACAAAATGAGCGCAGTGTTATAAAAATAGTTATTAAAAAAAATAACTTTAAAAAAAAAAAAAATTCTAACTATTGAGAACAATGAAAACAGCTGGTGCATAACAATACTAACAACGCTTATAAAAGTCATCGTTTAATGGTAACAAATGTATCGCAATATTGATATCGTATTATCATAATCGTCGTATCATATCAGCGAGCTTTACGTTACCGAAAGTGAATTCTGATGCCAAAAACGTCCTTGTGAACTTTTTTTTTTTTTTTTTTTTTTCCTAAACTTCCACCACTGATCCAGAATCAGTGCAATTGCTACATTCAATTACGCCACAGAGGCAAAACACTGATCCCAGAGCAGCTCGATACGGATCTGTACAATCTCCAAACTCAAACTTGGTCTTTCCACTTCTGCCTCATCCAAAAAAAAAAAAAATTTTACCAAATATTCCTGTCGTCTTAAATGTGGAAATCTGTCTAAAAAATAACAGCTTCGCCTCGTATTTACATCTCAGTTCATTTTCAAATATGTCTAGTCTTTCATAATTCGTTTCCCAACCATACACACGCGGACACACACACACACACACACACACACATCCATCATCAGTGCTTGAGCGAGAAGTCGCCCGTGTTGAGCCGAGGTCGAGGGAGCGCTCCGAACATCTCCGTTCCATCGGTGGCTGCAGGAGCCAAAAGAGCCTTCATACTGGCAGCGATGTGATCGAGATCTGCACAGCCCACCTGCAACACACACACACACACACACACACACACACACACACACACACACACACACAATATAATAAAACCAAGGGTTCAATTATTTGAAAGCTAATCTGAATAACACCAGGCTGTCAATCAAGCCAGCTCATTAGAATATTAGGCCACGCCCATCAAAAGGACCTGATGGTCAAGTTTCATCGCATTTCTCCACGGTCTTCACATCCACGGACTGTATTTTAGTATAAGAGAGACAAACGGTAAGCCTAGAAAATGTGGAATCTGCATCAAACTATTAATAAAATCACATAAAAGAATGTAAGCTGACATCACAAGTCCATAAATGATATTAATAAATAAATCTTTAAGACAGATATACTGTATATATATAAAAAATATATACATTCTTATAATTATTATTATTATTATTATTATTATTATAACTATATGAGTCAAAATAACTTCCTCCTTCCCTCCTCATGTCTTTTTAACCCGCACCCCTCGTTTCTCACTCTGCTCATTTGACCTTATATGGAGTTTTGTGGGCGTTACACGCATCGCACAATATATATATTTTTTATTGAACAGAATCCTATGTAATTAAACTCCGAGCTCACCCGCTCTCCGCTGTGAGAGTCGCCCTGCGCTGACCGGTTGTTCCTGTAGCCCCAGACGGGCACCGAGACGGGCAGCGAGCGCGCCAGCGCCGTGGGGTGAGACAGGCGAGACAGGGCCGAGTGACCCATGGCCAGGCCTCGAGGAGGAGGAGGAGCTTCCTCACTCAGGGAACCTCAACACACAAAACACACCAATCAATCGTCACCACATTGTAATCAGTACAGATGTCCAAGTCTGACCTCTAGTGGCCAAACTTTACTACTACAATTAAACACAGCTCTGGGAGCTCTGCTGCTGGGTCAGATAAAGATGGGGGGGAAACTCACCGTCAGTGCTCTCCTCCTCGCCGTCCGACTCGAAAAACGGCTCACAGTCGTGAGATAGAGAATCCTCGTCCATGGAGAAGACACCTGAGGGGAGGACAGAGAGAGAGAGAGAGATTGTACATTAAATATGAATATCTGAAATAAATACGTAATATGTGTGGTGGAGGAAATGAAATGAGGGAAAGAGAGAGAAACTGATTAAGGGAGAGATAAGCTGAGAGAGAGAGAAATTGTACATCTGCCCTTCTCTTACTTATCATCCATTAATATGTATGATGTGAACGAGAGAGGGAGAATGAAGACGGGTAGAAGGAGTGATAAACAAGTTTAGACAGACAGACCGGTCGACTCGTTGAGATTCCGCCTGCGCCCGTCCATATCGTCCTCCTCTCCGTCCTCCTCCTCTTCCTCCTCCAGGTCCGCGATGCCGGACCTCTCCCTCGCCCTCTCCACCTCCCCCAGAGCAGCTCTTTCTCTCTCTTTCCCTCCGTTCCCCTGCAGGGCCGATGGGGGGACGCCGACCACCGCCCCGCTGTAGATGGACGGGTAGCTCTGAGAGTAGAGTCTCAGGCCGGGACTGACTGAGCCCGAACCTCCGTCACCCACCGACGTCTGGACGACAAAAAGACAAAACAAAGTCTTAATAATCCAGGGGTTAGGGGTCAAGGAATGACATCATCAGGGATTACAGCCTACAGAGTGAGCACCTGGAGGGAACACGGCGACACATCAGATCGCTACTAAAAGTAAAATTAATATTTTGTTTTATATATATATATATATATATATATATATATATATATAAAACAAAATATTAATTTTATATATATATATATATATATATATATATATATATAAAATGCAAAGTCAGGATGAATGTCAGCAATTAAAGTAATATATATTTTTTTTTTTATCCAAAGAACTAAATCAGCAACTTAATGAAATATAAATAAATAATTTCAAATAAAAAAAGTAAATAATTGAACTAAATAAAATCATTAATTAAATGAAAAAAATTTATAGGAAGGAAAAAAACAAGATTATAATAAGATGCTTGA
Organism: Clarias laeviceps; assembly: GCA_030014305.1. Taxonomy (NCBI): domain Eukaryota; kingdom Metazoa; phylum Chordata; class Actinopteri; order Siluriformes; family Clariidae; genus Clarias; species Clarias laeviceps. The sequence goes on from JAQMYJ010000008.1 coordinate 1,629,085, forward strand.
TAGCAAAAAATAAAATATATCTGTTAATAACAATAATAATAAATGTGTAAATTAATTCATATTTAGAGACGCGCTTCAAAATGAGCCTAATATGAGAGAAATTATATTTAATAATCTAATAACATGACCTAAATAAACAAATTACAATTAAATTAAATAAAAAAATTATGTTTTTTATCCTTTTGCCCTTAAAAATAAATGAATAAATAAATGTATAAAAAAAATGTAAAGAGACCGGATACTAAAAGATAAAATTAAGAGTAAGATCAGCAATCAAATACAAATTATGTAATTAATTGTCTATTTATGTATTTATTTGTTTATTTGTAAAATAAAAAATGCTTGAAAATAAAATGTGTTCAGTCTAATGTTACAGTAAAACTTTATATGATTAAAGTCCTGGCAGAAATGTTAAATTTTAAATAAATAAATAAAATTAATGTTAGAGAATTGGACATAAAGCTAAAGTATGACGTCACGTCTCCTTCCGATCCACTAACCATCCTCTCGGAGGGAATGTCCACGCCCAGTTTGGCCCCGCCCTCCCCTGAGGCGAGGCGCGCCTGTCTCTGCGCCGTCAGCACCGTGGTGGAGTGCAGCACGCCGATGTCATCCAGGTATCGACGCGACGCCTCGGCGAGCGCCCCCTGACCCCATACATGATAGCCGTATTCCCACTTCCTGCTTCCTGCTGGCAAGGCTCCGCCCCCTTCTCTCTTCTTGCCAGCGTCTGCCTCGGCGCCGGACGGGAGGAACTTCTTGCAGGCAGTCAGGATGGCCAGGTCGCAGCCCGATTTCTGGCTGTACACCTCGGCGGCGGCGAGCAGGGCCTGCCAGCTCTCCTGGTGGTTATCTGGGATGTCCAGCTCTGAGGTTTTGGAGACGGAGGCCATGACGATGCGCCAGACGCTCGTATCACATCAACCAGGGCGGCAAAGAGATCCGTGTGTAGTGTTTAGGGAGTGTGTGTGTGTGTGTCTGAGCTTATAGGTGATGGAGGTTTAGTGTCTCAAGGAGCTGAGGGCAGAGACAGGACGGAGTGAGGACGCTCGCTTGTGATGCTGCCTGGGAATAAAACAAGAGCAGGCGAACATCAGACGTCATCAAGCATAATTTTTATAAAAAGTTATTATTATTATTAGACTATTATTTCCCAGATTTGTGTTTAGAAATATATTATAAATATAAGATATTTTCTCGTGACGTCAAGCCATTACACCTCACCGCACTGATTTATCATTTAGGACATAATAATGAAGCATTCATTCGCTCCTACAGTCTTAAAGTTCCAAAAGCACAATCCTGTGCTGTTAGTGGTTTAGGGCACCACCTGCAGGATCCTAAAGGAACTGCAACATTTTTCCCCTCATCAAATACAAAAACATATAAATTAAACATAAAAAATTCTGTTGTTATGCCGCATTCAAGCTCGAGCTGCCTGGAGTGATTAACGAAACATGTGCTGGATGGAAAAATAAAAGTATATATTTAAATGAACAAACCAAACAATCATTATGTTCTCATGACTTTCTAACTCACTTTCTAACTCCATGATGGTTCCTGATTTTTATTTCTTTCTACATTGTAAAGGCTGAAGGCGTAAAAAAAATGCATTAATCTCCTTTGAACAGTTGATATTGAGATGTTTCTGCTACTTCTGCTCTGTAAAGACTTCATA